>CANTUR010002131.1:0-29698 GCA_947683625.1 Mallotus nudiflorus
TTCGAGCAGCAGCAGTGGTCGTAGTTCTGGATCAGCGGCCAGTGTTTGTCAGACTTGTGGTAGAGTCCATCAGGGACCGTGTTATCTGACACCGTTGACATGTTTCAGATGCGGGCAGACAGGACATTTTGCCAGATCGTGTCCTTATTCTGGGTATCAGCAGCAGCAGATTCCGCGATTCCCACAGCAGTCGATTGCTAGTGCAGCACCCGTGCCATTTCAGTTACTACCAGCTCAGCATCAGAGTTCTACTCAGTTTGTTCCACAGTAGAGTCGTGGTAGAGGTACGAGAGGAGGTACCCGAGGTGTTGGCCAGGCTTCTACCAGTCAGCAGGGAGGTCGAGGCCAGGCGAGAGTTTTTCATCTGACTCAGCAGGATGCTCAGGCATCTAATGCAGTCGTGGCAGGTATTCTTTCTGTTTGTTACCTGGATGCTTTGGTTTTGTTTGATCCGGGTGCCACGCATTCGTTTGTTTCTCCTGTTTTTGCTTCTAAATCTTGTTGGCAAGCTTCGAGGATGGCTTTTCCTTTGTCTGTTGCCACTCCTCTGAGTGATTCTTTGGACGTCGATATTGTTCTTTCTGGTTGTCCAGTTCTCGTGGGAGATAGAGAATTACCCGTTGATTTGATTTTGTTGGATGTGATGGAGTTTGATGTTATTTTGGGAATGGATTGGTTGTCTCAGCACTTTGCCGTGGTTGATTGCAGGAATAAGAGGTGATTTTCAGAATTCCTGGTGAAGTAGAATTTAAGTTTGTTGGTGACAGGAGTTCAGCACCTCAGAATCTTATTTCTGCTATTTCAGCTAGGAAGTTGTTGAGGAGAGGTTGTCAGGGGTTTTTGGCATTGGTTAGGGATACGTCAGTGGAGAAGTTGTCAGTCACAGATGTTCCTGTTGCTTGTGAGTTTCCTGATGTTTTTCCCGAGGAGTTGCCAGGTTTACCACCTCATAGAGAGATTGAGTTATGTATAGATGTGGTTCCAGGTATTACTCCTATATCTATGCCACCCTATCGTATGGCTCCTGCAGAGTTGAGAGAGTTGAAGGAGCAGTTGCAAGAGTTGTTGGATAAGGCTTCGTCAGACCTAGTGTTTCCCCTTGGGGTGCACCAGTCTTGTTTGTGAAGAAGAAGGATGGTACCCTGAGACTGTGCATTGACTATAGAGAGCTGAATAAGGTGACAGTGAAGAACAAGTATCCTCTCCCGAGGATAGATGATTTATTTGATCAGTTACAAGGTGCACAGTTCTTTTCTAAGGTCGACTTGAGGTCGGGTTATCATCAGCTGCGGATTAGTGAAGCTGATATTCCTAAGACAGCATTCCGCACTCGATGTGGTCATTATGAGTTTCTGGTGATGTCTTTTGGTTTGACTAATGCACCAGCAGCTTTTATGGACCTGCTGAATAGAGTATTCCGATCGTATGTGGATCAGTTTGTGGTAGTCTTCATTGATGATATACTAGTATATTCGAGGAGTATGGAAGAGCACGTATATCATTTGAGGATTGTACTACAGACACTGAGAGATCATCAGCTTTATGCTAAATTCTCGAAGTGTGATTTCTGGATGGAGAGTGTTTCTTTTCTTGGACACGTAGTGTCTAAAGAAGGTATTCAGGTTGATCCACAGAAGGTTGAGGCAGTATCTGAGTGGCCTAGACCTACTTCAGTTACTGAGATTCGGAGTTTTCTGGGTTTAGCCGGGTATTATAGGCGGTTTGTGCAGGATTTTTCCAGGATAGCAGCCCCTATGACTCGCTTGACTCAGAAGAATGTTAGATTCGAGTGGTCAGAAGCTTGTGAGAATAGTTTTCAGTTGTTGAAGGAGAAGTTGACCACAGCGCCAGTATTAGCTTTGCCTAATAGTGTGGATAAGTTCACAGTTTACTGTGATGCCTCTAGAATTGGTCTTGGTTGTGTGTTGATGCAGAATGGAAGGGTGATAGCCTATGCTTCGAGGCAGTTGAAGAAGCATGAGCAGAACTATCCCACACATGATCTTGAGATGGCTGCAGTGATCTTTGCTTTGAAGATTTGGAGACATTATCTGTACGGGGTGACTTGTGAGATATTTACTGATCACAAGAGCCTTAAGTACATTTTCCAGCAACGAGATTTGAATCTGAGGCAGAGAAGATGGTTGGAACTGTTGAAGGATTATGATTGCGAGATTCTTTACCATCCGGGTAAAGCTAATGTGGTAGCAGATGCCTTGAGTAGGAAGTCCTCAGGTAGTCTTGCTCACATTGGTGTTGAGAGAAGACCATTGATCCAGGAATTGCATCGGATGGTGGATCAAGGTCTGATGATGAAGATCAGTAGATCAGGTGGACTGTTAGCTCAGTTTAAAGTACGATCTGTACTAAGGGATAGGATTAAAGCAGCTCAGAGCCGAGATCCTATTCTGGAAGAGCTTGCAGAGAATGTCAGAGCAGGGAAGTTCACTGATTTCACACTCGATGATGATGGTGTGTTGTGGATCAGTGGTAGATTGTGTGTTCCTGATGTGGATGATTTGAGAGAGGAGATTTTAGAGGAAGCACATTCTACAGCTTACAGCGTTCATCCTGGTGTTACTAAGATGTACCACAGTATCAGAGATTTATACTGGTGGGATGGATTGAAGAAGGATGTTGCTGATTATGTTGCTAAGTGCTTGACGTGTCAACAAGTAAAAGCCGAACATCAGAAGCCTTCTGGGAAGCTTCAGCCTCTTCCTATTCCTGAGTGGAAGTGGGAAAGGATAGCTATGGATTTTGTGGTCGGTTTACCTCGTTCGAAGGATGGATACGATTCCATCTGGGTGATTGTAGACAGATTGACGAAGTCTGCACATTTCTTGCCTGTGAAAGCCACATATTCAGTTGCTAGATTGGCGAAGTTGTATGTGAAGCATATTGTATGCCTTCATGGAGTACCTGTGTCCATTGTGTCAGACAGAGGTTCGGTGTTTACTTCTCGTTTTTGGCAGAAGTTGCAGGAAGCGATGGGCACTAGGTTGGATTTCAGTACTGCTTTTCATCCTCAGACAGATGGTCAGTCTGAGAGGACGATCCAGACACTGGAAGATATGTTGAGGATGTGTGTCTTGGATTTGGGAGGTAGCTGGGATGATCATTTATCGCTTGTTGAGTTTGCATATAATAACAGCTACCATAGCAGTATTGGTATGGCACCATATGAGGCGTTGTATGGAAGGAAGTGTAGATCCCCGTTGAGTTGGGATGAGATTGGTGAGAGAGCTTTGACTGGACCAGAGATGGTTCAGGATGCTGCAGAGAAAGTCGCCGTGATCAAGCGCAGGTCAGAGACCGCAGTTAGCAGACAGAAGAGTTATGCGGATCCTAGGCGCAGAGATGTGGAGTTTCAGGTTGGAGATTTCGTTTTTCTGAAAGTATCTCCGATGAAGGGTGTGATGAGATTTGGCAGGAAGGGTAAGTTAGCACCGAGATACATTGGACCGTTTGAGATTCTGGAGAGAATTGGCATTATTGCATATCGGTTGGATTTGCCTCCGAGTATGTCACAGGTGCATCCAGTATTTCATATCGCGATGTTGAGGAAGTATATCTCAGATCCTTCACACGTGTTGTAACCTGATAGTGTGGAAGTGAGTGAAGATTTGACGTTTGTGGAAGAACCTGTGGCGATCGTTGATTTTCAAGTTCGACAGTTGCGATCGAAGCAGATTCCGATGGTCAAGGTTTTGTGGCGTAGCGACAGAGTTGAAGAGCATACGTGGGAGACTGAAGCTGAGATGCGAGCTTCTTACCCGTATCTCTTTCCTTCCTGATTCTGTAATCTTGTTTTTAGAATTCGGGGACGAATTCTTGTAAGGGGGGAAGACTGTAATATCCCGTGTTTTTTTAAAATATTTTTACACTGTACCGGGATATACAGTGTCAATAATTTTTATGCATTATACGATATTTTTATGAGTCAATATGTATTTTAAACCTATTTTGATTACTGTCTATTATTTTCAGTGTTTTACGTAAAATTTTCCCGGGACTTTCATTTTCGGGGAAATTTTCACGTAAACAATGTATTATTAATTATTTTAAATGTATTTACGGGTTTGCATGAACTCATACATATTTTTAAATTATTAAATAAAGCCTGTGTGTGTATATTTATTTAATTAGGGTTTATTATTACCCTAATATTTTATTATTTATTTATTATTATTTGATTATTTTATTTATTATTAAATTATTAAAATTTATTATTTTATTATTAATTATTTATTAATATTTAATTATTTTAATTTACTTTATTTTTTTTCTTTTTTCTTTTTTTTTTCTTTTCCTTTTTCTTTCTTTTTCTTTTTCTTTCTCTTTCCTTTTCTTTCTTTTTCTTTTTCTTCTTCTTCTTCTTTCTTCTCCCGCGCGGGCGCCGGACCACCATTTCTTCTCACCGCCGTTTCTCCCTCCTCCGGCCACCGTTTTCGACACCGCCAGTCTCTATCTTCTCCTTGAGCTCCGGTGAGTGTTATTCTAGCTTTGTTTTGAGCTAAAATGGTCTAGAATTGCTTAGGTTTTGATTTGAATATTTCGGCCACTTTTGGTTTTCGATTTTTTTGAGCTTCAATTTGGATGATTCATGGAAACTTCCTTCACAAATGTTGTTCCTGGTAGCTTAATCTTCATGTATGAATTTTTACAGAATTTTTGGAGGTTGTTTGGATTTTTGGGTATTTTTGAATATTTTAATATTATTTTCTAATTTTCGGAAATTAATTATTTAAATTATGAAATTGGAGTTTATGGTTGAATTAGGTGTTGAAATGAATTATAGGAATTTATTTGGAATTTTTATGAATTTCTAAGTATTTATTTTTAATTATTGAAATTTATGTGATTTTGTAAAATTAAGTTAATTGTGTTTTAAATTGAATTTAATTGGTTAATTGAGTTTAATTATTGATATTATTGATAAATATGTTGAGAAAATTAATTTTGGATAATTGTATGATTTTTGGTGAATTTTTGAAGTAATTTAGGTATATATATATATAGGGGTATTTTGGTAATTTTACCCTAAATTGTCTAAAAATGTAATTTAATTGGTTTTAATATTTATTTAAGGTATAAAAATGATTTCTACAAAATATTTGGTATTTTTAACTAATTAAAACTATTTTCCGGGAATTATTTTCAATTATATATATAATATACGGTTTTTCTAATAAAATGAGTTTTAATCGATTTTTACAGTGTTTCAAGATTTATTATGTAATTTCTACGTATGAAATGTATTTTTATGATTTAAGGATATTTTTGGTATATCTGGAATATATATTCTGTGTTTGTGGACCCCGGTCGACAGATTGTAGTCTGGAGTCCGACCGAGGGGTTGTGATTGATTGTGGTGTTTATTTTTCGAAGTGTGTTTCTTTGCAGGGTCGGCTCTACTCTTTTGAGTAGAGAGATGTCCGTTTTACAGGGGAGGTTCTGCCGAATTTTCGATAGAATTCTCGTAAAACGTGATATCCAGTCGAACCCTAATTTCCGATTCTATGTTGAATACTCTAGATTGAATTCTAGGATTTCTGTTAGGGTTATTCTGATGTCGATTAATTATTTCTTGTTTAGTTGCGCCGAGACCGAGGGTTAGTGGACCAGGCCCGTCGGACCCGTCTCGTGGAGCGCATTAGGTGAGTTACTATATTATATATATATGCTTAGGATGCATGATTTAGAAAATGCATGTTTTATTTTGACTAAATATGCATAAATAACATGATTTATATTCAAGTATATTTTTGGTATATTTTTGGTATATAATAAATTATATACATGTTTTATTAATAAAATATATTTAAAATGTTTTTAAATATATTTTTAGTTTAATTCATGATTGGATTGGATTTATTTGACATATATATACTCAAAATATACCTGGTTTATGTTTGGTATATTTTCGGTATATATATGGTTTATATTGCTATTTCATTTATATCCATGCATCATTTATTTTTGTGAATGAATGTTTTATATTTAAGAATGAAGGATATCAATAGAACATGCTACCTAGTGGGCAGCACTAGGACCGAGTACGTACCGGTACGCCTATAGTTTTAGGCTATATTACTAACTATTTGTGGATATTGAATTGATTATGATTATTGATATGTGAGATGTGGTTTGTGGGGTGTGATTGCTGGAGCTCGGTTGACCAAGTGTCTCGGGGCCAATCACACTGGCAGTCAGACTGCTGGAGCTCGGTTGACTTAGTGTCTCGGGGCCAGTCTACTGTCCAAATGGATTAAGTGGATATATTTGGAATCAGTGAGCCTGTATGGCTAGAGTGTTGTTTAACACTATTCTTCTGAGGTTGCGATATTCTAGGGTTCTATGTGATCCTTCATAAAAGATGATTTTCAGATAAAATATATAAAATGATTTTTATTGCATCTGTGTGAAATTGCCTGTATGTATATATATATTATATATACTGTTGACTGTATGCATTATCACTTAGAGTGTATGTATATATACTATAGTAATTCACTCAGTGAGGTCTGACTCCCCTCCGTTGACTATTTTTCAGGAGAGTCAACTTCCTCAGACCTCAGTAGCAGGTCGATACGCCGGATTTCTTCCGCCCCCGGCTTCTTTATGTAAATTGTATACTTGAGTCTTATTTATTTTATCTAGACACTGCAGTAGTTGTGATTTTCAGTAGTTGTGATTTTCAGTAGTTGTGAATTAAAGTATTTGTTTTAAAGAGATGTATTATAGTAAAACTCGATTTGTATAAAGATTATACATTTATGAGATTATATATGCGATGTGATGAGTTTTGAATTAAATCCAGTTGATATGGATGATATTGTAATATTTATGATTTTTATTTTCCGCTGCATATTATATTTTTATGGTTATTATTGCATATTTATTTTATTTTTAGGCTTGCTACGGGTTCCGGATTCGAAAGAATTCCCGTTCCCTAGCGCCGGTCATGGCCCCTGTTTTGGGTCGTGACATGTGTGAATTCTAATTTTGACGTGCATTTTCTTATAGGACCGGCTATATACTTTTTAGTAGAGAGATGTCCATTTTACAGAGGAGGTTCTGTCGAATTTTTGATAGAAATCTCGTAAAATGTAACATCGGGTCAATTCTAAATTGTATGCCTATCTGTGTTCCATAATCTTAGATAGAGTCTCTTGTCACGTCCCAAAACAGGGGCCATGACCGGCGCTAGGGAATGGGAATTCTTTCGAATCCGGAACCCGTAGCAAGCCTAAAAATAAAATAAAACATGAAATAGTAATAACAATATATAATGCAGCGGAAATAAAAATCATAAATATCACAATAACATTTTCACCAACTGGATTTAAATTAAATACTCATCTCATATATATAAACTCTTTTTGATACAAATCCAGTTCAAATATAATATAACATTTCTTTAATAATTAATGACTACTGCAGTGTCTAGATAAAATAAAACTCAAGACTCAGGGAAGCAGTTTACACAAAGAAGCCGGGACGGAAGAAATCCGGCGTACAGGCCTGCTACTGAGGTCTGAGGAAGATGACTCTCCTGAAAAATAGTCAACGGAGGGGAGTCAGACCTCACTGAGTGAATTACTATAATATATATACATGCACACTAAATGATAATGCATACAATCAATAGTATATATCTAATATGTATATATACAGACAAATACACACAGATGCTGTAAAATCATTTTATATATATTTTACTGAAAATCATCATTTATGAAGGATCAAATAGAACTGTTAATATGAACCCTAAAAGGGATCAACAACGCCTGAATATGAAGAATTCAAGCTAATTAGCTTAATTTCCTATTCTGAAATTAATTAGCTTGATTGGACGAATTTTGATTTATTTTCCTATTTTGGAGTCAATAAGGAAGATTCAAGAAGATTCTAGAAGATGTGAGAAGATTCAAGAATATTCCAAGTCAAAGTCAACAAGTCAAAGTCAAAGTCAAAGTCAAATAGTCAACAAGTCAAAGTCAATGGTCAATGGTCAACATATGACATGGCATGTGACATGGCATGCTTGAATGCTTAGTTGTCATGAGTTGTCATTTTGCTTAGTTGTCATGAATTGTAATGAGTTGTCAATTTTGACTTTTCAAAGATGAGTTGTCATTAGTTGTCATTAGTTGTCTTATTTTAAAGGAAATCTCCTTAATTAAGGATTTTCCTATATAGGTATCTTTGGGAATAAGGAATAAAACCTTTTCCTTCAAGGAATAGGTTGTTTACATGCCTATATAAGGGCTACAAACATGTAAAACGAATTTTAAGAAAAAAAAAAGAAGATTGAAATATTAAAAATAAGGTTTTTCCTTAAACTTTGTTCTTTTGAAACTTTGCAAGTTTACTTGAATTTTTTCACTTCTACCTTTCATTACAATTGCTAGGTTAGATTAAACTTAGAATTGTGTGATTGTTCATCTTATAATAGCTAAGTATCTTGCTTCAATTTAATAAGCAAGGGGTTTAGCTCCATCAACACAACTATCCTTGATGATCCTTGGGCTAATATTCAAAGTTGGATGCGCGTTCTATCTCTTTTATAGGTAGGGTTCGTATCAGTTTGGTATCAGAGCCAAACTTCAAGGTTTGGTTACGTATCCTTTTATTTTCTTGAATTATCTATTCTTTTCTTCTTCTCAATTCTTCATAATTTGAAAAAAAAAAAAAAAAATTTTTTTTTGAGTGAAACACGAGAGCATTCACATCCTTGAGTGTAAACACGTAAGGGAGTGCTTTGTGAGGATTTTTTTTTTCTTTCTATATCTTTTCAAAAAATTATTTTTTAACATGGACATGCCTTATTTTCTTGGTGGGGATGATCCTTTTGTTTACTTAAAATGGGTGCAACAAATGGAGGAGATATTTGATTCTCTTAAGATAAGTGATTTTAAAAAGTGCAAACTTGCTTCTAATCAATTTGTTGGTCATGCTGCTATATGGTGGGAAGATTTGATGGTAAATGAGGTTAGAAATTGGGAGTTAATGAAAAGGTTAATGTCTAGATTTTTCATTCCTCATGATGTTAGGAATAAATTTTCTCTTAAATTAGAAAGACTTAAACAAGGGGATGTGTTAACTGTTGATGATTATGCTAAAAAGTTTAAGTTTTTTGTAATTGCAAGTGATTTAGGTGAATCTGAAGGACAAAAAATTACAAGATTCATAAATGGGCTTAAGAGTGAAATTAGACAAGATCTTATGTTTGTGGTACAATTGCAGCTTAATTTGTCTTTGAATGATGTAATTTCACTTGCTTTAGATAGAGAGAGTTGGAGTAATAAGGTTGATAATCAAAGTAGTGCTAATGCTGAAGTGGTGTTAAATGATCATGAGAAGAAGCATGAGGATCAATTATGTGATCAAGCTAATAAAGTGGAGGAGATCATTATTCATGAAGAGAAGCATGAAAAAGAAGTGGTTGTATGTGAGGAGATCAACATAGAGTGCAAATCCAAGAATAGTGACTTTGTTGAAGTCATTGAAGATAATAAGGATTATTTGCAAAGTTTTGAGCAATCTAGTGAAGGTGTGCAAGGATTAACTCATGAAGAGTCAAACCAAGAAGTTTGTGCACGAAAGAAAGAGGAGGATAACAAGCTGGTTATTCATCATGATTATGCTAACTTTATTCTTTCTTGTTCTAGTGTTTTGAAAATTTTTCTACAGACTTCTATGCCATACAAAGATTCCTTTGCTGATGTTATTGAAGTTCCTTATGTCAACAATGCAATCTATGGAGTCTTTACTTGTACTAAAAAGAACTTGAGATATTCATGTTTCAAGTTTAGAAGGAAGCAACACAAATACAATCCTTATAAGTTCATGGAAAAGAGTTCTAAATTCGATCAAGTTCAAGCTATATTGAAGCTACTTTTGTGGATTCTTACTTTAAAGGAGAGGCTTTCAACAAAGGTGTTTATGTTTGACCCTGGAGGATTTGCAAATTTATCAACTCTAGAAGATGGCTATGATTCGAGGGCGAATCATCTTCAAGAGAGAGGGAATAATATGAACCCTAAAAGGGATCAACAACGCCTGAATATGAAGAATTCAAGCTAATTAGCTTAATTTCCTATTCTGAAATTAATTAGCTTGATTGGACGAATTTTGATTTATTTTCTTATTTTGGAGTCAATAAGGAAGATTCAAGAAGATTCTAGAAGATGTGAGAAGATTCAAGAATATTCCAAGTCAAAGTCAACAAGTCAAAGTCAAAGTCAAAGTCAAATAGTCAACAAGTCAAAGTCAATGGTCAATGGTCAACATATGACATGGCATGTGACATGGCATGCTTGAATGCTTAGTTGTCATGAGTTGTCATTTTGCTTAGTTGTCATGAATTGTAATGAGTTGTCAATTTTGACTTTTCAAAGATGAGTTGTCATTAGTTGTCATTAGTTGTCTTATTTTAAAGGAAATCTCCTTAATTAAGGATTTTCCTATATAGGTATCTTTGGGAATAAGGAATAAAACCTTTTCCTTCAAGGAATAGGTTGTTTACATGCCTATATAAGGGCTACAAACATGTAAAACGAATTTTAAGAAAAAAAAAAGAAGATTGAAATATTAAAAGTAAGGTTTTTCCTTAAACTTTGTTCTTTTGAAACTTTGCAAGTTTACTTGAATTGTTTCACTTCTACCTTTCATTACAATTGCTAGGTTAGATTAAACTTAGAATTGTGTGATTGTTCATCTTATAATAGCTAAGTATCTTGCTTCAATTTAATAAGCAAGGGGTTTAGCTCCATCAACACAACTATCCTTGATGATCCTTGGGCTAATATTCAAAGTTGGATGCGCGTTCTATCTCTTTTATAGGTAGGGTTCGTATCAGTTTGGTATCAGAGCCAAACTTCAAGGTTTGGTTACGTATCCTTTTATTTTCTTGAATTTTCTATTCTTTTCTTCTTCTCAATTCTTCATAATTTGAAAAAAAAAAAAAAAAATTTTTTTTTTGAGTGAAACACGAGAGCATTCACATCCTTGAGTGTAAACACGTAAGGGAGTGCTTTGTGAGGATTTTTTTTTTCTTTCTATATCTTTTCAAAAAATTATTTTTTAACATGGACATGCCTTATTTTCTTGGTGGGGATGATCCTTTTGTTTACTTAAAATGGGTGCAACAAATGGAGGAGATATTTGATTCTCTTAAGATAAGTGATTTTAAAAAGTGCAAACTTGCTTCTAATCAATTTGTTGGTCATGCTGCTATATGGTGGGAAGATTTGATGGTAAATGAGGTTAGAAATTGGGAGTTAATGAAAAGGTTAATGTCTAGATTTTTCATTCCTCATGATGTTAGGAATAAATTTTCTCTTAAATTAGAAAGACTTAAACAAGGGGATGTGTTAACTGTTGATGATTATGCTAAAAAGTTTAAGTTTTTTGTAATTGCAAGTGATTTAGGTGAATCTGAAGGACAAAAAATTACAAGATTCATAAATGGGCTTAAGAGTGAAATTAGACAAGATCTTATGTTTGTGGTACAATTGCAGCTTAATTTGTCTTTGAATGATGTAATTTCACTTGCTTTAGATAGAGAGAGTTGGAGTAATAAGGTTGATAATCAAAGTAGTGCTAATGCTGAAGTGGTGTTAAATGATCATGAGAAGAAGCATGAGGATCAATTATGTGATCAAGCTAATAAAGTGGAGGAGATCATTATTCATGAAGAGAAGCATGAAAAAGAAGTGGTTGTATGTGAGGAGATCAACATAGAGTGCAAATCCAAGAATAGTGACTTTGTTGAAGTCATTGAAGATAATAAGGATTATTTGCAAAGTTTTGAGCAATCTAGTGAAGGTGTGCAAGGATTAACTCATGAAGAGTCAAACCAAGAAGTTTGTGCACGAAAGAAAGAGGAGGATAACAAGCTGGTTATTCATCATGATTATGCTAACTTTATTCTTTCTTGTTCTAGTGTTTTGAAAATTTTTCTACAGACTTCTATGCCATACAAAGATTCCTTTGCTGATGTTATTGAAGTTCCTTATGTCAACAATGCAATCTATGGAGTCTTTACTTGTACTAAAAAGAACTTGAGATATTCATGTTTCAAGTTTAGAAGGAAGCAACACAAATACAATCCTTATAAGTTCATGGAAAAGAGTTCTAAATTCGATCAAGTTCAAGCTATATTGAAGCTACTTTTGTGGATTCTTACTTTAAAGGAGAGGCTTTCAACAAAGGTGTTTATGTTTGACCCTGGAGGATTTGCAAATTTATCAACTCTAGAAGATGGCTATGATTCGAGGGCGAATCATCTTCAAGAGAGAGGGAATAATATGAACCCTAAAAGGGATCAACAACGCCTGAATATGAAGAATTCAAGCTAATTAGCTTAATTTCCTATTCTGAAATTAATTAGCTTGATTGGACGAATTTTGATTTATTTTCTTATTTTGGAGTCAATAAGGAAGATTCAAGAAGATTCTAGAAGATGTGAGAAGATTCAAGAATATTCCAAGTCAAAGTCAACAAGTCAAAGTCAAAGTCAAAGTCAAATAGTCAACAAGTCAAAGTCAATGGTCAATGGTCAACATATGACATGGCATGTGACATGGCATGCTTGAATGCTTAGTTGTCATGAGTTGTCATTTTGCTTAGTTGTCATGAATTGTAATGAGTTGTCAATTTTGACTTTTCAAAGATGAGTTGTCATTAGTTGTCATTAGTTGTCTTATTTTAAAGGAAATCTCCTTAATTAAGGATTTTCCTATATAGGTATCTTTGGGAATAAGGAATAAAACCTTTTCCTTCAAGGAATAGGTTGTTTACATGCCTATATAAGGGCTACAAACATGTAAAACGAATTTTAAGAAAAAAAAAAGAAGATTGAAATATTAAAAGTAAGGTTTTTCCTTAAACTTTGTTCTTTTGAAACTTTGCAAGTTTACTTGAATTGTTTCACTTCTACCTTTCATTACAATTGCTAGGTTAGATTAAACTTAGAATTGTGTGATTGTTCATCTTATAATAGCTAAGTATCTTGCTTCAATTTAATAAGCAAGGGGTTTAGCTCCATCAACACAACTATCCTTGATGATCCTTGGGCTAATATTCAAAGTTGGATGCGCGTTCTATCTCTTTTATAGGTAGGGTTCGTATCAGTTGTATGATATTGAAACCTCAAATAGTGTTAGACAACACTCTAGCCATACAGGCTCACTTAATCCAAATATGTTCACTTAATCCATTTGGATAGTAGACTGGCCCCGAGACACTAAGTCAACCGAGCTCCAGTAGTCTGACTGTCAGTGTGATTGGCCCCGAGACACTTGGTCAACCGAGCTCCAGCAATCACACCTCCAAACCATATCTCACACATCAAATAATCATATTCAATCAATATCCACAAATGGTTAGTAATATAGCTTAAATGCTATAAGCGTACCGGTACGTACTCGGTCCTAGTGCTGCCCACTAGGTAGCACGTTCTATTGATATCCTTCATTAATAAATATAAAACATTCATTCACAAATAAATGATGCATGAATTTAAATAACATAACAATATAAACCATATATATACTGGAAATATATCAAAAGTAAACCAGGTATATTTTGAGTATATATACGTCAAATAAATCCAATCAAATTACAAATTTAGCTAGAAATATATTTAAAAACATTTTAAATATAATTTATTAATAAAACATGCATATAATTTAATATATACTAAAAATAAACCAAAAATAAACTAAAAATATACTTAAATACAAATCACATTATTTATGCATATTTAATCAAAATAAAACATATATTTCTAAAATCATGCACCCTAGAGCACATATATATAAAATAGTAACTCACACTTAGTGCGCTCCCCGAGATAGGTCCGACGGGCCTGGTCCACTAGGCCTCGGTCTCGGCGCAACTAAACAACAATAAATAACAGACATCAGAATAAACCTAACAGAAAACCCTAGAACTCGATCTAGAATATTAAACACAGAATCAAAATTAGGGTTTGACCGGATATCACATTTTATGAGAATTCTACCAAAAATTCGACAGAACCTCCCCTATAAAACGGACATCTCTCTACTCAAAGAGTAGAGCCGGCCCTGCAAAGAAATACACTTCAAAAAACAGGCTCAACCACTCATCCACAACCCCTCGGTCGGACTCCAAACTACAGTCTACCGACCGGGGTCCACAATTCACAGAATAATTTTAGAAATACCAAAAATACCCTTATAACATACAAATTCATTTTATAAATAGAAATTACATAATTAACCTTTAAACACAATAAAAATCGATAAAAACTCATTTTATTAACAAAATAGTATATTATATATATAATTGAAAATAATTCACGAAAAAATAGTTTTAATTAATTAAAAATACCAAATAATTTGTAGAAATCATTTTTATACCTTAAATAACTATTAAAACCAAATTAAATTACATTTTTTAGCCAATTTTATGTAAAATTACCAAAATGCCCTTATATATATAAAAATACTAAAATTACTTCAAAAATTCACCAAAAATAATATAATTATCAAAAATTAATTTTCTCAACATATTTATCAATAATATCAATAATTAAACTCAATTAACCAATTAATTTCAATTAAAAACACAATTAACCTAATTTTCCAAAAATTCCATAAAATAATTAAATTCAAAATAAATACATAGAAATTCATAAAAATTCCAAATAAATTCCTATAATTCATTTCAACACCTATATTTACCATAAAACAAAATTTCATAATTTATTTAATTAATTTTCGAAAATTAGAAAATAATATTAAAATATTCAAAAATACCCAAAAATAAAAATAATCTCCAAAAATTCCACAAAAATTCACACATGTAGATTAAGCTACTAGGATCAACATTTATTAAGGGAATTTTCATGAATCGACCATTTGAAGCTCAAAAAAATTCAAAAACCCTAAGATGGCCGAATTGAATAATTAAGAAAAACCTTACCAAATCAAGTTTTAAGCTTAAACAAAGCTTGGAATCATCTTCTATGGAGGCTAGGGAGTCCAACGACACTGGAATCGCTAGATTTGGTGGTCGGGAAGCCGGTGAACGGTGAGTAGGGAAATTTCGGCCATTTCGGCCAAAAGCAAGCCAAACGGTGCCGGAGAAGAAGGCTAAGGGCGGCGGAGCTACTGGCTGGGAAGGGCGGAGCTGCTGGCGGCACACCGACGGCTTAAAAACGGAGTTAGCAGCGGTGAGGGGAGAAGGGATGGGTTTCGGGAAGAAAGGAGAAAGAAGAAGAAAAGAAAAAGAAAAGAAAAAGAAAAAGAAAAAGAAAAAAGAAAAAAAATAATAATAAAATATATATATTTTAATATAGTATATTAATAAAATACTTGAGAAAATCACACACCACACATTATATTATAATAATTTATATACTACTTGAAAATAATTAAATAACAATAAACCAAATAAATAAATAATAAAATATTAGGGTAATAAATTAAACCTAATTAAATAAATATATACACACATAGGCTTTATTTAGTATTTTAAAAATATAAATGAATTCATGCAAGTCCGTAAATCTATTTAAAATAATTAATAGGGAATTATTTGTGTGAAAATTTCCCCGAAAATGCAAGTCCCGGAAAAATGTTACGTAAAGTACTCAAAATAATAATAAACAAATAAAAAAAATCAATTTTAATTAATCAACAACTTATGAAATATCAATATCATATTTAAAAATTATTAACATTGCATATCCCGATGCAGTATTAAAATATTTAAAACACGGGATATTACAGTCTTCCCCCCTTGCAAGAATTCGTCCCCGAATTCCAGAAAGAAAAGATTACAGGATCAGGAAGGAAAGAGATACGGGTAAGAAGCTTGCATCTCAGCTTCAGTCTCCCACGTATGCTCCTCAACTCTATCGCTACGCCACAGAACCTTGACCATTGGAATCTACTTCGACCGTAACTGTCGGACTTGATAATCAACGATCGCCACAGGTTCTTCCAAAAATGTCAAATCTTTACTCACTTCTACATTGTCGGGCTGCAACACGTGTGAAGGGTCTAAAATATATTTCCTTAACATTGAGATATGAAATACTGGATGCACCTGTGACATACTCGAAGGCAAATCTAACTGATATGCAACAATGCCAACTCTCTCCAGAATCTCAAATGGTCCGATATATCTCGGTGCTAACTTACCCTTACTGCCAAATCTCATCACACCCTTCATCGGAGATACTTTCAGAAAAATGAAATCTCCAACCTGAAACTCCACATCTCTGCGCCTAGGATCCGCATAACTCTTCTGTCTGCTAACTGCGGTCTTTAATCTGCACTTAATTACGGCGACTTTCTCTGCAGCATCCTGAACCATCTCAGGTCCAGTCAAAGCTCTCTCACCAATCTCATCCCAACTTAACGGGGATCTACACTTCCTTCCATACAAAGCCTCGTACGGTGCCATGCCAATATTGCTATGGTAGCTGTTATTATATGCAAACTCTATGAGTGGCAAATGATCATCCCAGCTACCTCCTAAATCCAAGACACACATCCTTAACATATCTTCCAATGTCTGGATCGTCCTCTTAGACTGACCATCTGTCTGAGGATGAAAAGCAGTACTGAAGTCCAACCTAGTGATCATTGCTTCCTGTAACTTCTGCTAAAAACGAGAAGTAAACACTGAACCTCTATTTGACACAATGGACATAGGTACTCCATGAAGGCACACAATATGCTTCACATATAGCTTCTCCAATCTAGCTACAGAATAAGTGGCTTTCACAGGTAGGAAATGTGTAGACTTCGTCAACCTGTCTATAATTACCCAGATAGAATCGTATCCATCCTTCGAATGAGGGAAACCGACCACAAAATCCATAGCTATCCTTTCCCACTTCCACTCAGGAATAGGAAGAGGCTGAAGCTTCCCAGAAGGCTTCTGATGTTCAGCTTTCACTTGCTGACACGTTAGACACTTAGCAACATAATCAGCGACATCTTTCTTCAATCCATCCCACCAGTATAAATCTCTGATACTGTGGTACATCTTAGTAACAACCGGATGAACGCTGTAAGCTGTAGAGTGTGCTTCCTCTAAAATCTCCTCTCTCAAGTCATCCACATCAGGAACACACAATCTACCACTGATCCATAACACACCATCATCATCGAGTGTGAAATCAGTGAACTTCCCTGTTCTGACATTCTCTGCAAGCTCTTCTAGAATAGGATCTCGGCTCTAAGCTGCTTTAATCCTATCCCTCAGTACAGATTGGACCTTAAATTGAGCTAGCAGTCCACCTGACCTACTAATCTTCATCATCAGACCTTGATCCACCAACAGATGAAACTCCTAGATCGACGGTCTCCTCTCAACACTGATGTGAGCAAGACTGCCTGAGGACTTTCTACTCAAGGCATCTGCTACGACATTAGCTTTACATGGATGATATAGAATCTCACAATCATAATCCTTCAACAATTCCAACCATCTCCTCAGCCTCAGATTCAAATCTCGCTGTTGGGAAATGTACTTAAGGCTCTTGTGATCAATAAATATCTCACAAGTCACCCCGTACAGATAATGTCTCCAAATCTTCAAAGCAAAGATCACTGCAACCATCTCAAGGTCATGTGTAGGATAGTTCTGCTCATGCTTCTTCAATTGCCTTGAAGCATAGGCTATCACCCTTCCATTCTGCATCAGCACACAACCAAGGCCAATTCTAGAGGCATCACAGTAAACTGTGAACTTATCCACACTATTAGGCAAAGCTAATACTGGCGTTGTGGTCAACTTCTCCTTTAACAATTGAAAACTATTCTCACAAGCTTCTGACCACTCGAATCTGACATTCTTCTGAGTCAAGCGAGTCATAGGGGCTGCTATTCTAGAAAAATCCTGCACAAACCGCCTATAATACCCGGCTAAACCCAGAAAACTTTGAATCTCTATAACAGAAGTCGGTCTAGGCCACTCAGACACTGCCTCAATCTTCTGTGGATCAACCTGGATACCTTCTTTAGACACTATGTGTCCAAGAAAAGAAACACTCTCCATCCAGAAATCATACTTCAAGAATTTAGCATAAAGCTGATGATCTCTCAATGTCTGCAGTACAATCCTCAAGTGATATACATGCTCCTCCATACTCCTCGAATATACTAGTATATCATCAATGAAGACTACCATAAACTGATCCATATATGGTCTGAATACCCTGTTCATCAGGTCCATAAAAGCTACTGGTGCATTAGTCAAACCAAAAGACATCACCAGAAACTCATAATGGCCATATTGAGTACGGAATGCTGTCTTAGGAATATCAGCTTCACTGATCCGCAGCTGATGATAACCCGACCTCAAGTTAACCTTAGAAAAGAACTGTGCACCCTGTAGCTGATCAAACAAGTCATCTATCCTCGGGAGAGGATACTTCTTCTTCACTGTCACCTTGTTAAGCTCTCTGTAGTCAATGCACAGTCTTAGGGTACCATCCTTCTTCTTCACAAATAGGACTGGTGCACCCCAAGGAGAAACACTAGGTCTGATGAAACCTTTATCCAACAACTCTTACAACTACTCCTTCAACTCTTTAGGAGCCATTCTGTAGGGTGGCATAGATATAGGAGTAGTACCTGGAACCACATCTATATAGAACTCAATCTCTCTGTGAGGTGGTAATCCTGGCAACTCCTCGGGAAAAACATCAAGAAACTCACAAGCAACAGGAACATCTGTGAGTGACAACTTCTCCACTGAAGTATCCCTGACTAATGCCAAATATCCCTGACAACCTCTCCTCAACAACTTCCTAACTGTAATAGCAGAAATAAGATTCTGAGGTGCTGAACTCCTATCACCCACAAACTTAAAATCTTCTACATCAGGAATTCTGAATGTCACCTTTTTATTTTGATAATCTACCATGACATAATGCTGAGATAACCAATCCATTCCTAGAATAACATCAAATTCCATCACATCCAACAAAATCAAGTCAGCGGGTAATTCTCTACCTCCCACGAGAACTGGACAACCAGAAAGAACAATATCGGTGTCCAAGGAATCGCTCAGAGGAGTGGCAACCGACAAAGGAAAAGCCATCCTCGAAGCTTGCCAACAAGACTTAGAAGCAAAAAAAGGAGAAACAAACGAATGCGTGGCACCCGGATAAAAAAAAAACCCATGCATCCAGGTAACAAACAGAAACAATACCTGCCATGACTGCATTGGATGCCTGAGCATCCTGCTGAGTGAGATGAAAAACTTTGGCCTGACCTCAACCTCCCTGTTGACTAGTAGAAGCCTGGCCAACACCTTTGGCACCTCCTCTAGTACCTCTACCATGAATTTGCTGTGGAACAAGCTGAGTGGAACTCTGATGCTGGGCTGGAGGTAACTGAAATGGCACGGGTGCAGCACTAGCAATCAACTGCTGTGGAAATCATGGATTCTGTGGCTGTTGATACCCAGAGTAAGGGCACGATCTGGCAAAATGTCCTGTCTGCCCACATCTGAAGCATGTCAATGGTGTCAGATAACATGGTCCCTGATGGACTCTACCGTAGGTCTGGCATACACTGGTCACTGATCCGTAACTACGACCACTACTGCTGCTCGAAGCACCTGACCCAAATCTAAATGATCTACGCTGACCTCCACGGCCATGTCTACTGCTCTGATGCACTCGTTGCTGCTATCTCTGACTCTATTGAGTCAGACCTCGCTGCTGACTACTCGATCCAACATGAAAACTCGAATACGGAGTAGCCTGCAATCCACTCAACTGAACTCCTAGCTGGTAATAATCAGGCATCGCTACCTGCCTAACTAGCCTCAGCTCAATCTCCTTAGCTAAATCAATCACATACTCAAAAGTAAGGCCTGTTATAGGCATACCAGCAAAAGCATAACCCAAACCAGTAATGTAGGTAGTGACTGCGAAATACTGATCTCGCATCAGATCCTCTGCATATCTACCCAATCGAAGGAACTCTCGGGTGTACTCCTCTATAGATCGATCACCGTGAGAAATGCTGGTCAGTCGAAGACGATAGCTCAAACGAAGCGGCTCTGGACAGAATCTCCTCATAAATCGCTCTCTGAACTGAAACCAGGTCATTGTCATCATATAAGGCTGGATCATTTGAATAAACCAATCTAAGGCTGGTCCCTCAATAGACAACTCGACAATCATGATCCGCTGGTACTCGGTATGAGCAGTCTGAGTCCGAGTCTCGATCGCGTGCAGAAAATCTAATGGATCAGAAGTCCCATCA
Organism: Mallotus nudiflorus; assembly: GCA_947683625.1. Classification (NCBI taxonomy): domain Eukaryota; kingdom Viridiplantae; phylum Streptophyta; class Magnoliopsida; order Malpighiales; family Euphorbiaceae; genus Mallotus; species Mallotus nudiflorus. The sequence goes on from CANTUR010002131.1 coordinate 20,292, forward strand.
AAAGCAATCCTGCCAACTCGGGCATAGAACAAAGCTGCCTCAGGGTTAGACATACCCTGCTGATAGGCAGGCTGAATAACAGGAGGCACAGGAACATCAACTTCAGGCTCTACAGGCTCCTTGTCCTATAACTCTCTCTGCCTACGATGACCTGCCGATCCTCGAGGTCTACCTCTGCCACGACCTCTACGTCTAACTGGCTGCTCAGGAGGTAAAACCTCATCCTGAAAAGACTCATCATCCTCGGCCTCAATGACCAGTGGAGCGACATGCGCTCGCCTCCTCATTCTGAAAAGACAAATGGAAAGATTCAGACAAAACAGACAACGGAGGAATAACGCAGAAAACTAAGCAAGGAATACTTATCAAGACATACTTGAACCTAATTAATTGCAGTAGTTCAACAGAAAACACAACTTGAAAACTAGGGCCATAACTCACACAACTAAGCCCTGACACAGAACTCCGCTCTAATACCAACTTTGTCACGACCCAAAACAGGGGCCATGAACGGCGCTAGGGAACGGGAATTCTTTCGAATCTGGAACCCGTAGCAAGCCTAAAAATAAAATAAAACATGAAATAGTAATAACAATATATAATGCAGCGGAAATAAAAATCATAAATATCACAATAACATTTTCACCAACTGGATTTAAATTAAATACTCATCTCATATATATATACTCTTTTTAATACAAATCCAGTTCAAATATAATATAACATTTCTTTAATAATTAATGACTACTGCAGTGTCTAGATAAAATAAAACTCAAGACTCAGGGAAGCAGTTTACACAAAGAAGCCGGCGCGGAAGAAATCCGGCATACAGGCCTGCTACTGAGGTCTGAGGAAGATGACTCTCCTGAAAAATAGTCAACAGAGGGGAGTCAGACCTCACTGAGTGAATTACTATAATATATATACATGCACACTAAATGATAATGCATACAATCAATAGTATAAATCTAATATGTATATATACAGACAAATACACACAGATGCTGTAAAATCATTTTATATATATTTTACTAAAAATCATCGTTTATGAAGGATCAAATAGAACCGTATGATATCGAAACCTCAAACAGTGTTAGACAACACTCTAGCCATACAGGCTCACTTAATCCAAATATGTTCACTTAATCCATTTGGACAATGGACTGGCCCCGAGACACTAAGTCAACCGAGCTCCAGCAGTCTGACTGTCAGTGTGATTGGCCCCGAGATACTTGGTTAACTGAGCTCCAACAATCACACCTCCAAACCATATCTCACACATCAAATAATCATATTTAATCAATATCCACAAATGGTTAGTAATATAGCCTAAACGCTATAAGCGTACCGGTACGTACTCGGTCCTAGTGCTGCCCACTAGGTAGCACGTTCTATTGATATCCTTTATTAATAAATATAAAACATTCATTCATAAATAAATGATGCATGAATTTAAATAACATAATAATATAAACCATATATATACTGGAAATATACCAAAAGTAAACCAGGTATATTTTGAGTATATATACGTCAAATAAATCCAATCAAATTACAAATTTAGCTAGAAATATATTTAAAAACATTTTAAATATAATTCATTAATAAAACATGCATATAATTTAATATATACCAAAAATAAAACAAAAATAAACTAAAAATATACTTAAATACAAATCACATTATTTATGCATATTTAATCAAAATAAAACATATATTTCTAAAATCATGCACCCTAGAGCACATATATATAAAATAGTAACTCACACTTAGTGCGCTCGTCGAGATAGGTTCGACGGGCCTAGTCCACTAGGCCTCGGTCTCGATGCAACTAAACAACAATAAATAACAGACATTAGAATAAACCTAACAGAAAACCCTAGAACTCGATCTAGAATATTAAACACAGAATCGAAATTAGGGTTCGATCGGATATCACGTTTTACGAGAATTCTACCAAAAATTCGGCAGAACCTCCCCTGTAAAATGGACATCTCTCTAATCAAAGAGTAGAGCCGGTCGTGCAAAGAAATACACTTCGAAAAATAGGCTCAACCACTCATCTACAACCCCTCGGTCGGACTCCAAACTATAGTCTACCGACCGGGGTCCACAATTCACAGAACAATTTTAGAAATACCAAAAATACCCTTATAACATACAAATTCATTTTATAAATAGAAATTACATAATTAACCTTTAAACATAATAAAAATCGATAAAAACTCATTTTATTAGAAAAATCGTATATTATATATATAATTGAAAATAATTCACGAAAAAATAGTTTTAATTAATTAAAAATACCAAATAATTTGTAAAAATCATTTTTATACCTTAAATAACTATTAAAACCAAATTAAATTACATTTTTTAGCCAATTTTATGTAAAATTACCAAAATGCCCTTATATATATAAATATACTAAAATTACTTCAAAAATTCACCCAAAAATAATATAATTATCAAAAATTAATTTTCTCAACATATTTATCAATAATATCAATAATTAAACTCAATTAACCAATTAATTTCAATTAAAAACACAATTAACCTAATTTTCCAAAAATTCCATAAACTAATTAAATTCAAAATAAATACATAGAAATTCATAAAAATTCCAAATAAATTCCTATAATTCATTTCAACACCTATATTTACCATAAAACAAAATTTCATAATTTATTTAATTAATTTTCGAAAATTAGAAAATAATATTAAAATATTCAAAAATACCCAAAAATCAAAATAATCTCCAAAAATTCCACAAAAATTCACACATGTAGATTAAGCTACTAGGATCAACATTTGTTAAGGGAATTTTCATGAATCGACCATTTAAAGCTCAAAAAAAATTCAAAAACCCTAAGATGGCCGAATTGAATAATTGAGAAAAACCTTACCAAATCAAGTTTTAAGCTTAAAAAAAAGCTTGGAATCATCTTCTATGGAGGCTAGGGAGTCCAACGACACCGGAATCACTAGATTTGGTGGTCGGGAAGTCGGTGAACGGTGAGGAAGGAAATTTCGGCCATTCCGGCCATAAGCAAGCCAAACGGTGCTGGAGAAGAAGGTTAAGGGCGGCGGAGCTGCTGGCTGGGAAGGGCAGAGCTGCTGGCGGCACTCCGACGGCCTGAGAACGGAGTTAGCAGCGGTGAGGGGAGAAGGGACGGGTTTCGGGAAGAAAGGAGAAAGAAGAAGAAAAGAAAAAGAAAATAAAAGAAAAGAAAAAGAAAAAGAAAAAGAAAAAGAAAAGGAAAAAGAAAAAAGGAAAAAAATAATAATAAAATATATATATTTTAATATAGTATATTAATAAAATACTTGAGAAAATCACACACCACACATTATATTATAATAATTTATATACTACTTGAAAATAATTAAATAACAATAAACCAAATAAATAAATAATAAAATATTAGGGTAATAAATTAAATACTAATTAAATAAATATACACACATAGGCTTTATTTAGTATTTTAAAAATATATATGAATTCATGCAAGTCCGTAAATCTATTTAAAATAATTAATAGGGAATTATTTACGTGAAAATTTCTCCGAAAATGCAAGTGTCGGGAAAATTTTACGTAAAGTACTCAAAATAATAATAAAACAAATAAAAAAAATCAATTTTAATTAATCAACAACTTATGAAATATCAATATCATATTTAAAAATTATTAACACTGCATATCCTGATGCAGTTAAAAACACGGGATATTACATCTCTTTAGAGGTTTAAGTTAGATTTATTCTAATTTTCATTATTATTTATTTGTGTTGTTGCACCAAGACTGAGGCCTAACGGACCAGGTCCTCCGAGTCTATCTCGTGGAGCGCGAATCAGTGAATTATTATATATATATATATATATATATATATATATATATATATATATATATATATATATATACATTGCATTTAGTATGCATGACTTAGGATTTTTCATTTTCATTATATGTTTTTTAAAAGTAATTTAATTTATAATATGATTTGGTATATTTTCGGTTTATTTTTAGTATATCTTGATATATATGTTGGCATATTTTCAATATACATTTACTATATCTTTGGTATATTTAGGGTTTATTTTTTATATATGCATGTTAGATAATTAGGTTTATTTTTAGTATATTTTTGGATATATGTCAAAATAAATACATGTTTTAGTACACATACATGTTTTAAATGTATATTTATTCATAATTATTTTATTAAATGATTTGTGTACTTTAGGTATATTTTTAGTATATTGTAGGTATATTTCTAAGTAAAAGCATTTTATGTTACTGATTTATACTTGAATTTTTTTTAAGTATATCATTGACTTATCTTTGGTATATTTCATGTTTTATCTGACATATATATACTCGAAATATACTTAGTATATTTTAGGTATATTTTTGGTATATATATAGTTTATTTTATCATTCTGAATGATATTATACATTATTTTTTTTTTCCGTATGGATGTTTTATTTTAAATGAAGGATATTGATAGAACATGCTATCTAGTGGGCAGCATTAGGCCTGTGTACGTACCAGTGCGATAGATTTAGGGTTGAGTGAGGATTACTTGTGGTGAATTATGATTTGATTGAGATTGATTATATGATTGATTGATAATTTGAGATGTGATATCATTGATAGTGTGGTTGCTGGAGCTCGGTTGACCTAGTGTCTCGGGGCTAATCACACTGACAGTCAGATTGCTGGAGCTCGATTGACTTAGTGTCTTGGGGCCAATCTACTGTCTATATGGATTAAGTGAATTTATTTGGAATTAAGTAAGCCTGTATGGCTAGAGTGATATTATTGTTGATTGAGGTTATAACACAAAATTTTATAAACTATTAAATTAAATTTCTAGAATTTGTAGCGTTAATAATTATTTTATTAATTTGTTATATTATGGTTATTTTGTGAAATTAAATTAAATTCAAGTGTTATTATTTACTTTATTATATTATGGTATTATTATTAATTTAAAATTTAAAACTTAATTTCATTATTATATATTATTTAATATTATTATTGTTATTATTTGTGAATTATTGGTGTAGTATATTTTAATGTTGTATATATATATTTATATACACAAAAAAAGAATTTTTTTTTCCTTCCCTTCTCTCTTTTCTTTTTCCTTCCTCCTTCCCTTCTTTCCCCCTTCTTCTTTCTTTTCTTCTGTGTGAACCTGCTCCCCTGCACAGCTAAACTCGACAACATGCCACCGTCGCTACCTTCTCTTCCTCCCACCGGCATCGACGTCTTCTTCTCCCTCTCGGTTCTCCTCGGTGCCAGTAGCTTTTGGAGCACTTCAGTGATGTTTTTGACAACGTCAGGGGCTGACTCCAGTGTTGGTCAAAAGCTTTCATCATGGGCTTCATTTCCCCTAAGGTAATTTATCCGTTTAACACCAGATTCAACATCAATTTTGATGATTTGTCTCTAGGTTTCTGTAATATCCCGAGTTTTAAATATTTTTATACTGCATCGGGATATGCAATGTTAATAATTTTTGTATATATTTATGATATTTTATGAGTTTGTTATTTGTTTAAAGCTAATTTTAATTATTTTATATTATTTTAAGTACTTTACGTAAAATTTTCCCGGAAATTGTATTTTCGGGGAAATTGACACGTAAATAATTTAATATTAATTATTTTGACTAGTTTTACGAATTTGCATGAACTCATACATAATTTCTAAGTGCTAAATAAAATTTATAATTGTGTATTTATTTAATTAATTAGAGCTTAATTAATTTCCTTAATTTTATTATTTAATTTTTTATATTAATTAATTAATTTTAAGTGTATAAATTATTAAATATATTAAAATATTTGTATGGTGAGTATTATTTGTGTGTGGGAATATATATAATACTATAATATAAGGTGGATATATATATATATATATATATACATATATACATTATTTAATAACAAAAAACAAAAGTTTGCAGAATTACAGTTTTACCCCTCCCTGCGTCTTCTTTTTCTTAATGCAATTTCTTCCATTTTCAGCCATTTCCAGCTGGTTTTCTTGCTGTCACTATGCCCCTCAGCCTTCCTCCTCCACCTCCAGCCATTTCCACCACCTAAAGCTCCATTTTCCGGCATTGTTTGGCCGGATTTTCATCAAGAGGCCGAAAGTTGCTCCTAACTCCGATCAAGCACTTTCCGACCACCAAATTCAATGCCGTCGGTCTCTATCTTCTCCTTGAGCTTTGGTGAGTGTGATTCTAAGCTTTGTTTCACTTGATTTGGTTTAGAATTGCTTACGTTTCAATTTCTTCATTTCAGCCATTTTGGGTTTCAAATTTTTTTTAGATTCAATTTGATTGATTCATGAAAAATTTCTTCAAAAAATTTGTTCCTAGAAGCTTAATCTACATGCTGTAATTTTTTTATAATTTTTTGAATTTATTTTAATTTTTGTGAATTTTTGATTATTTTATTAATATTTTCTAATTTTTGAAAATTAATTAATTAAATTATGAAATTGTGTTTTATGGTGATTATAGGAGTTGAAATGAATTATAGGAATTTATTTGTAATTTTTGTGAATTTTTATATATTTATTTGGAATTTATTAAATTTATGTAATTTTGAAAAATAAGGTTAATTATGTGTTTAATTGAAATAAATTGATTAATTAAGTATATTTATTGATATTATTGAGTTATGTGTTGAGAAAATTAATTTTTAGTAATTATATTATTTTTGGTGAATTTTTGGATTTATTTTAGTAAATTTATATATAGGGGTATTTTGTTAATTTTACACTAAATTGGCTAAAAATATAATTAAATTAGTTTTAATAATTATTTGAGCTATAAAAATGATTTCTACAAATTTTTATTATTTTTAACTAATTAAAACTATCTTTCGTAAATAATATAATATACTATTTTTCTAGATAAATGAGTTTTTATCAGTTTTTAATAAGTTTTAGGGTTAATTATGTAATTTGGAATTATAAAAATGTATTTTTATTATATAAGAGCATTTTCGATGTTTTATAATTATTCTGTGAATTGTGGACTTCGATCGGTGAATTGTTGTTGGAGTCTGACCGAGGGATTGTGGTTGTGAATTTGATGTTATTTCGAAGTGTGTTTTCTTAGCAGGACCGACTCTACTCTTTGAGTAGAGAGATGTCCGTTTTACAGGGGAGGTTCTGTCGGATTTTTGGTAGAATTCTCGTAAAACGTGATGTCCGATCAAATCCATATTCTAACTCTGTGTCTAAAATTCTAGATCGAGTCTTTAGAATTTCTGTTAAATTTATTCTAATTCATGTTGTCATTTGTTTGTTTAATTGTGCTGAGACCGAGGCCTAACGGATCAGGCCCGCTGAGTTTGTCTCGTGGAGCGCTAACAAGTTAATTATTATACTGTATATATGTAATATCCCGTGTTTTTTTAAAATATTTTTACACTGTACCGGGATATACAGTGTCAATAATTTTGATGCATTATACGATATTTTTATGAGTTGATATGTATTTTAAACCTATTTTAATTACTGTGTCTTATATACAGTGTTTTACGTAAAATTTTCCCGGGACTTTCATTTTTGGGGAAATTTTCACGTAAACAATGTATTATTAATTATTTTAAATGTATTTACGGGTTTGCATGAACTCATACATATTTTTAAATTATTAAATAAAGCCTGTGTGTGTATATTTATTTAATTAGGGTTTATTATTACCCTAATATTTTATTATTTATTTATTATTATTTGATTATTTTATTTATTATTAAATTATTAAAATTTATTATTTTATTATTAATTATTTATTAATATTTAATTATTTTATTTTATTTTATTTTATTTCTTTTTTTTTCTTTTTTTTTCTTTTTTCTTTTCTTCTTTTTCTTTTCCTTTTTCTTTCTTTTTCTTTTTCTTTTTCTTTCCTTTTCTTTCTTTTTCTTTTTCTTCTTCTTCTTCTTTCTCTCCCGCGCCCGACGCCGACCACCATTTCCTCACCGCCGTTTCTCCCTCCTCCGGCCACCGTTTTCGACACCGCCGGTCTCTATCTTCTCCTTAAGCTCCGGTGAGTGTGATTCTAGCCTTGGTTTGAGCTAAAATGGTCTAGAATTGCTTAGGTTTCGATTTGAAAATTTCGGCCTCTTTGGGTTTTCAATTTTTTTGAGCTTCGATTTGGATGATTCATGGAAAATTCCTTCACAAATGTTGTTCCTGGTAGCTTAATCTTCATGTATGAATTTTTACAGAATTTTTGGAGATTGTTTGGATTTTTGGGTATTTTTGAATATTTTAATATTATTTTCTAATTTTCGGAAATTAATTATTTAAATTATGAAATTGGAGTTTATGGTTGAATTAGGTGTTGAAATGAATTATAGAAATTTATTTGGAATTTTTATGAATTTCTAAGTATTTATTTTTAATTATTGAAGTTTATGTGATTTTGTAAAATTAAGTTAATTGTGTTTTAAATTGAATTTAATTGGTTAATTGAGTTTAATTATTGATATTATTGATAAATATGTTGAGAAAATTAATTTTGGATAATTGTATGATTTTTGGTGAATTTTTGAAGTAATTTAGGTATATATATATATATAGGGGTATTTTGGTAATTTTACCCTAAATTGTCTAAAAATGTAATTTAATTGGTTTTAATATTTATTTAAGGTATAAAAATGATTTCTACAAAATATTTAGTATTTTTAACTAATTAAAACTATTTTCCGGAATTATTTTCAATTATATATATAATATACGGTTTTTCTAATAAAATGAGTTTTAATCGGTTTTTACAGTGTTTCAAGATTTATTATGTAATTTCTACGTATGAAATGTATTTTTATGATTTAAGGATATTCTTGGTATATTTGAATATATATTCTGTGTTTGTGGACCCCGGTCGACAATTGTAGTCTGGAGTCCGACCGAGGGGTTGTGATTGATAGTGGTGTTTATTTTTGAAGTGTATTTTCTTTGCAGGGTCGGCTCTACTCTTTTGAGGTAGAGAGATGTCCGTTTTACAAGGGGAGGTTCTGCCGGGATTTCCGGTAGAATTCTCGTAAAACGTGATATCCAGTCGAACCCTAATTTTCGATTCTGTGTTGAATACTCTAGATTGAATTCTAGATTTCGGTTAGGGTTATTCTGATGTCGATTAATTATTTCTTGTTTAGTTGCGCGAGACCGAGGGTTAGTGGACCAGGCCCGTCGGACCCGTCTCGTGGAGCGCATTAGGTGAGTTACTATTTTATATATATATGCTTAGGATGCATGATTTAGAAATGCATGTTTTATGTTGATTAAATATGCATAAATAATTTGATTATTTCTTAAGTTTATATTAAGTATATTTTTGGTTTATTTTTGGTATATAATAAATTATATACATGTTTTGTT
>CANTUR010002132.1:0-53985 GCA_947683625.1 Mallotus nudiflorus
TGAATAAGTGGCTTTCACAGGCAAGAAATGTGCAGACTTCGTCAACCTGTCTACGATCACCCAGATGGAGTCGTATCCATCCTTCGAATGAGGTAAACCGACCATAAAATCCATAGCTATCCTTTCCCATTTCCACTCGGGAATAGGAAGAGGCTGAAGCTTCCCAGAAGGCTTCTGATGTTCGGCTTTCACTTGCTGACACGTCAAGCACTTAGCAACATAATCAGTGACATCCTTCTTCAATCCATCCCACCAGTATAAATCTCTGATACTGTGGTACATCTTAGTGACACCCGGATGAACGCTGTAGGCTTTAGAATGTGCTTCCTCTAAAATCTCCTCTCTCAAATTATCCACATCTGGAACACACAATCTACCACTGATCCACAACACACCATCATCATCGAGTGCGAAATCAGTGAACTTCCCTGCTCTGACATTCTCTGCAAGCTCTTCCAGAATAGGATCTCGGCTCTGAGCTGCTTTAATCCTATCCCTCAGTACAGATCGCACTTTAAATTGAGCTACCAGTCCACCTGATCTACTAATCTTCATCATCAAACCTTAATCCACCAACAGATGCAATTCTTGGATCAATGGTCTCCTCTCAACACTGATATGAGCAAGACTGCCTGAGGACTTCCTACTCAAGGCATCTGCTACAACATTAGCTTTACCCGGATGATACAAGATCTCGCAATCATAATCCTTCAACAATTCCAACCATCTCCTCTGCCTCAGATTCAAATCTCTCTGCTGAAAAATGTGCTTAAGGCTCTTGTGATCAATAAATATCTCATAAGTCACCCCGTACAGATAATGTCTCTAAATCTTCAAAGCAAAGATCACTGCAGCCATCTCAAGGTCATGTGTGGGATAGTTCTGCTCATGCTTCTTCAACTACCTCGAAGCATAGGCTATCACCCTTCCATTCTGCATCAACACACAACCAAGACCAATTCTAAAGGCATCACAATAAACTGTGAACTTATCCACACTATTAGGCAAAGCTAACACTGGCGCTGTGGTCAACTTCTCCTTCAACAACTGAAAACTATTCTCACAAGCTTCTAACCACTCGAATCTAACATTCTTCTGAGTTAAGCGAGTCATAGGGGCTGCAATTCTAGAAAAATCCTGCACAAACCGCCTATAATACCCGGCTAAACCCAGAAAACTCCGAATCTCTATGACAGAAGTAGGTCTAGGCCACTCAGATACTGCCTCAATCTTCTGTGGATCAACCTGAATACCTTCTTTAGACACTACGTGTCCAAGAAAAGAAACACTCTCCATCCAGAAATCACACTTCGAGAATTTAGCATAAACTTGATGATCTCTCAGTGTCTGTAGTACAATCCTTAAATGATATACATGCTCTTCCATACTCCTCGAATAAACTAGTATATCATCAATGAAGACTACCACAAACTAATCCACATACGGTCTGAATACTCTGTTCATCAAGTCCATAAAAGCTGCTTGTCACGACCCAAAACAGGGGCCATGACCGGCGCTAGGGAACGGGAATTCTTTCGAATCCGGAACCCGTAGCAAGCCTAAAAATAAAATAAATCATGCCATAATAACAGTAACAATATAATATGCAGCGGAAAATAAAAATCATAATATCATAATATTATCCATATAAACTCGATTTAAATCAAATCTCATCCCATAGATATATAATCTTTTTAATACAAATCCAGTTTCAATATAATACATCTCTTTAAAATAAAATACATGAAATCCAATACTGTAATTCACAACTACTGCAGTGTCTGGATAAAATAAATAAGACTCAAGTAGATAATTTACACAAAGAAGCCGGGGCGGAAGAAATCCGGCGTATCGACCTGCTACTGAGGTCTGAAGAAGTTGACTCTCCTGAAAAATAGTCAACGGAGGGGAGTCAGACCTCACTGAGTGAATTACTATAATATATATACATACACACTAAGTGATAATGCATACAGTCAACAGTATATGTGTATCTAATATATATACAGACAATTTCACACAGATGCGGAAAAAATCATTTTTTATATATATTTTCATTAAAAATCATCTTTTATGAAGGATCACATAGAACCCTAGAATAACGCAACCTCAGAAAATAGTGTTAAACAACACTCTAGCCATACAGGCTCACTTATTCCAAGTATATCCACTTAATCCATTTAGACAGTAGACTGGCCCCGAGACACTAAGTCAACCGAGCTCCAGCAGTCTGACTGCCAGTGTGATTGGCCCCGAGACACTTGGTCAACCGAGCTCCAGCAATCACACCCAAATCACATCTCACACATCAATAATCATATCAAATCAATATCCACAAATAGTTAGTAATATAGCCTAAAGCTATAGGTGTACCGGTACGTACTCGGTCCTAGTGCTGCCCACTAGGTAGCACATTCTATCGATATCCTTCATTAATAATATAAATCATTCATTCACAAAAGTAAATGATGCATGAATGCAGATGGAATAACATTATAATCCATATATATACCAGAAATATACCAAAAGTAAACCAGGTATATTTCGAGTATATATACGTCAAATAAATCCAATCAAATCATAAATTAAACTAAAAATATATTTAAAAACATTTTAAATATATTTTATTTACAAAACATGCATAATATTTAATATATACCAAAAATAAACCAAAAATATACTTAATGTAAACTTAAGAAATAATCAAATTATTTATGCATATTTAATCAACATAAAACATGCATTTCTAAATCATGCATCCTAAGCATATATATATAGTATAGTAACTCACCTAATGCGCTCCACGAGATAGGTCCGACGGGCCTGGTCCACTAGTGTCACGACCCAAAACAGGGGCCATGACCGGCGCTAGGGAACGGGAATTCTTTCGAATCCGGAACCCGTAGCAAGCCTAAAAATAAAATAAATATGCAATAATAACCATAAAAATATAATATGCAGCGGAAAATAAAATAAAAAAAAAATAAATATTACAATATCATCCATATCAACTGGATTTAATTCAAAACTCATCACATCGCATATATAATCTCATAAATGTATAATCTTTATACAAATCCAGTTTTACTATAATACATCTCTTTAAAACAAATACTTTAATTCACAACTACTGAAAATCACAACTACTGAAAATCACAACTACTGCAGTGTCTAGATAAAATAAATAAGACTCAAGTATACAATTTACATAAAGAAGCCGGGGCGGAAGAAATCCGGCGTATCGACCTGCTACTGAGGTCTGAGGAAGTTGACTCTCCTGAAAAATAGTCAACGGAGGGGAGTCAGACCTCACTGAGTGAATTACTATAGTATATATACATACACTCTAAGTGATAATGCATACAGTCAACAGTATATGAGTAATATGTATATATACAGGCAAGTTCATACAGATGCAGAAAAATCATTTTTATATATTTTGTCTGAAAATCAACTTTTATGAAGGATCACATAGAACCCTAGAATATCACAACCTCAGAAAAATAGTGTTAAACAACACTCTAGCCATACAGGCTCACTGATTCCAAATATATCCACTTAATCCATATGGACAGTAGACTGGCCCCGAGACACTAAGTCAACCGAGCTCCAGCAGTCTGACTGCCAGTGTGATTGGCCCCGAGACACTTGGTCAACCGAGCTCCAGCAATCACACCCAAACCACATCTCACACATATCAATAATCATAATCAAATCAATATCCACAAATAGTTAGTAATAAAGCCTAAATACTATAGGCGTACCGGTACGTACTCGGTCCTAGTGCTGCCCACTAGGTAGCGCGTTCTATTGATATCCTTCATTCTTAAATATAAAACATTCATTCACAAAAATAAATGATGCATGGATATAAATGAAATAGCAATATAAACCATATATATACCGAAAATATACCAAACATAAACCAGGTATATTTTGAGTATATATATGTCAAATAAATCCAATCAAATCATGAATTAAACTAAAAAATATATTTAAAAACATTTTAAATATATTTTATTAATAAAACATGCATATAATTTATTATATACCAAAAATATACCAAAATATACTTGAATATAAATCATGTTATTTATGCATATTTAGTCAAAATAAAACATGCATTTTCTAAATCATGCATCCTAAGCATATATATATAATATAGTAACTCACCTAATGCGCTCCACGAGACAGGTCCGACGGGCCTGGTCCACTAGCCCTCGGTCTCGGCGCAACTAAACAAGAAATAATTAATCGACATCAGAATAACCCTAACAGAAATCCTAGAATTCAATCTAGAGTATTCAAATACGGAATCGAAAATTAGGGTTCGACTGGATATCACGTTTTACGAGAATTCTATCGAAAATTCGGCAGAACCTCCCCTGTAAAACGGACATCTCTCTACTCAAAAGAGTAGAGCCGACCCTGCAAAGAAAATACACTTCAAAAATAAACACCACAATCAATCACAACCCCTCGGTCGGACTCCAGACTACAATCTGTCGACCGGGGTCCACAAACACAGAATATATATTCAAATATACCAAAAATATCCTTAAATCATAAAAATACATTTCATACGTAGAAATTACATAATAAATCTTGAAACACTGTAAAAATCGATTAAAACTCATTTTATTAGAAAAACCGTATATTATATATATAATTGAAAATAATTCCCGGAAAATAGTTTTAATTAGTTAAAAATACTAGATATTTTGTAGAAATCATTTTTATACCTTAAATAAATATTAAAACCAATTAAATTACATTTTTAGACAATTTAGGGTAAAATTACCAAAATACCCCTATATATATATATATACCTAAATTACTTCAAAAATTCACCAAAAATCATACACTTATCCAAAATTAATTTTCTCAACATATTTATCAATAATATTAATAATTAAACTCAATTAACCAATTAAATTCAATTTAAAACACAATTAACTTAATTTTACAAAATCACATAAACTTCAATAATTAAAAATAAATACTTAGAAATTCATAAAAATTCCAAATAAATTCCTATAATTCATTTCAACACCTAATTCAACCATAAACTCCAATTTCATAATTTAAATAATTAATTTCCGAAAATTAGAAAATAATATTAAAATATTCAAAAATACCCAAAAATCCAAACAACCTCCAAAAATTCTGTAAAAATTCATACATGAAGATTAAGCTACCAGGAACAACATTTGTGAAGGAAGTTTCCATGAATCATCCAAATCGAAGCTCAAAAAAATCAAAAACTCAAAGAGGCCGAAATCTTCAAATCGAAACCTAAGCAATTCTAGACCATTTTAGCTCAAACCAAAGCTAGAATAACACTCACCGGAGCTCAAGGAGAAGATAGAGACCGGCGGTGTCGAAAACGGTGGCCGGAGGAGGGGAGAAACGGCGGTGAGAAAATGGTGGTCGGCGTCGGGCGGAAGAGAAAGAAGAGAAGAAGAAGAAAAAGAAAAAGAAAGAAAAGGAAAGAAAAAGAAAAAGAAAAAGAAAGAAAAAGGAAAAGAAAGAGAAAAAAGAAAAAAGAAAAAATAAAATAAATTAAAATAATTAAATATTAATAAATAATAATAATAAAATAATAAATTTTAATAATTTAATAATAAATAAAATAATCAAATTGTAATAAATAAATAATAAAATATTAGGGTAATAATAAACCCTAATTAAATAAATATACACACACAGGCTTTATTTAATAATTTAAAAATATGTATGAGTTCATGCAAACCCGTAAATACATTTAAAATAATTAATAATACATTGTTTACGTGGAAATTTCCCCGAAAATGAAAGTCCCGGGAAAATTTTACGTAAAATACTGAAAATAATAGACAGTAATTAAAATAGGTTTTAAATACATATTAACTCGTAAAAATATCACATATATATTCAAAATTATTGACACTGCATATCCCGGTACAGTGTAAAAATATTTTTAAAAACACGGGATATTACAACTAGCCCTCGGTCTCGGTGCAACTAAACAAGCAATAAATAATCGATATCAGAATAAACTTAACAGAAATCCTAGAATTCAATCTAGAGTATTAAAATACGGAAACAGAATTAGGGTTCGATTGGACATCACGTTTTACGAGAATTCTACCGAAAATTCGGCAGAACCTCCCCTGTAAAACGGACATCTCTCTACTCAAAAGAGTAGAGCTGACCCTGCAAAGAAATACACTTCGAAAAATAAGCTCAACACAATCAAAATCCCACGGTCGGACTCCAAACTACAGTCCACCGACTGGGGTCCACAAACACAGAATAATTCCAGATATATCAAAAATATCCTTAAAATCTAGAAATTCATTTTATAAGTAGAAATTACATAATTAACCTTAAAACACTGTAAAAACCGAATAAAACTCATTTTATTAGTAAAACCGTATATTATATATATAATTGAAAATAATTCACGAAAAATAGTTTTAATTAGTTAAAAATACCAAATATTTTGTAGAAATCATTTTTATACCTTAAATAACTATTAAAACCAATTAAATTACATTTTTAAACAATTTAGGGTAAAATTACCAAAATACCCCTATATATATAAATATACTTAAATTACTTCAACAATTCACCAAAAATTATACAATTATCCAAAATTAATTTTCTCAACATATTTATCAATAATATCAATAATTAAACTCAATTAACCAATTAAATTCAATTTAAAACACAATGAACCCTAATTTCTCAAAATCACATAAACTTCAATAATTCAAAATAAATACTTACAAATTCATAAAAATTCCAAATAAATTCCTATAATTCATTTCATCACCTAATTTAACCATAAACTCCAATTTCATAATTTAAATAATTAATTTCCGAAAATTAGAAAATAATATTAAAATATTCAAAAATACCCAAAAATCCAAACAATCTCCAAAAATTCTACAAAAATTCATACATGTAGATTGAGCTACTAGAAACAACATTTGTGAAGGGATTTTTCATGAATCATCCAATTCAAAGCTCAAAAAAATCGAAAACCCTAATGTGACCGAAATTGAAAATTCGAAACCTAAGCAATTCTAGACCATTTTAGCTCAAACCGAAGCTAGAATCACACTCACCGGAGCTCAAGGAGAAGAAAGAGACCGGCGGTGTCTGGAATCGGCGTGATCGACGATGGATCAATTTTCGGCTTCTCCGGCCAAAATCGACTTCCAGGCGCCGGAAAACGGCTACCTCAGGTAGCGAAAAAGGTTGGGGAAGGCGGTGGCACACCGGACGGCACACCCACGGTGAAGAAACAGCATGACAGCGACCGGAATGGCGAAGGGAATCGGTCGGGAGGAAGAAGAAGACTCGGGGGCAAAATGGTAATTTTCCAAACTTTTGATTTTTGATGTATATATGTATATATATATATATATATACTTTATACTATATATTAAAATAATATTAAATTACACACATCAAATATACACCACACACATAAAATCTAATATTTTAATAATTTTTACTAAATAAAATTAATTAAATAACAATAAAACAAATAAATAATTAATAAAATATTAGGGTAATACTAAACCCTAATTAAATAAATATACACACACAGGCTTTATTTAATAATTTAAAAATATACATGAGTTCATGCAAGTCCGAAAATATATTCAAAATAATTAATATTACATTGTTTACGTGAAAATTCCCCCGAAAATGCAAGTCCCGGGAAAATTTTACGTAAAACACTGAAAATAATACACCGTAGTTAAAATAGATTTTAAATACATATTAACTCGTAAAAATATCATATAATATACAAAAATTATTAACACTGCATATCCCGGTACAGTGTAAAAATATTTTAAAAATACGGGATATTACAGTCTCCCCCCCTTACAAGAATTCGTCCCCAAATTCCAGAAAACAAGTTTACAGAATCAGGAAGGAAAGAGATACGGGTAAGAAGCTCGCATCTCAGCTTCAGTCTCCCACGTATGCTCTGTAACTCTGTCGCTGCGCCACAGAACCTTGACCATCGGAATCTGCTTCGATCGTAACTGTCGAACTTGATAATCAACGATCGCCACAGGTTCTTCCACAAACGTCAAATCTTCACTCACTTCCACACTATCGGGCTGCAACACGTGTGAAGGGTCTGAGATATACTTCCTTAACATCGAGATATGAAATACTGGATGCACTTGTGACATACTCGGAGGCAAATCCAACCGATATGCAACAGTGCCAACTCTCTCCAGAATCTCAAACGGTCCAATATATCTCGGTGCTAACTTACCCTTCCTGCCAAATCTCATCACACCCTTCATCAGAGATACTTTCAGAAAAATAAAATCTCCAACCTGAAACTCCACATCTCTGCGCCTAGGATCTGCATAACTCTTCTGTCTGCTAACTGCGGTCTCTAACCTGCGCTTAATCACGGTGACTTTCTCTGCAGCATCCTGAACCATCTCTGGTCCAGTCAAAGCTCTCTCACCAATCTCATCCCAACTCAAAGGGGATCTACACTTCCTTCCATACAACACGTCATACGGTGCCATACCAATACTGCTATGGTAGCTGTTATTATATGCAAACTCAACAAGCGACAAATGATCATCCCAACTACCTCCCAAATCCAGGACACACATCCTCAACATATCTTCCAGTGTCTGGATCGTCCTCTCAGACTGGCCATCTGTCTGAGGATGAAAAGCAGAGTACTGAAATCCAACCTAATGCCCATTGCTTCCTGCAACTTCTGCCAAAAATAAGAAGTAAACACCGAACCTCTATCTGACACAATGGACACAGGTACTCCATGAAGGCATACAATATGCTTCACATACAACTTCGCCAATCTAGCAACTGAATATGTGGCTTTCACAGGCAAGAAATGTGCAGACTTCGTCAACCTGTCTACAATCACCCAGATAGAATCATATCCATCCTTCGAACGAGGTAAACCGACCACAAAATCCATAGCTATCCTTTCCCACTTCCACTCGGGAATAGGAAGAGGCTGAAGCTTCCCAGAAGGCTTCTGATGTTCGGCTTTCACTTGCTGACATGTCAAGCACTTAGCAACATAGTCAGCGACATCCTTCTTTAATCCATCCCACCAGTATAAATCTCTGATACTGTGGTACATCTTAGTAACACCTGGATGTACGCTGTAGGCTGTAGAATGTGCTTCCTCTAAAATCTCTTCTCTCAAGTCATCCACATATGGAACACACAATCTACCACTGATCCACAACACACCATCATCATCGAGTGTGAAATCAGTGAACTTCCCTGCTCTGACATTCTCTGTAAGCTCTTCTAGAATAGGATCTCGGCTCTGAGCTGCTTAAACCTATCCCACAGTACAGATCGTACTTTAAACTGAGCTAACAGTCCACCTGATCTACTAATCTTCATCATCAGACCTTGATCCACCAACAAATGCAACTCCTGGATCAATGGTCTCCTCTCAACACCGATGTGAGCAAGACTACCTAAGGACTTCCTACTCAAGGCATCTGCTACCACATTAGCTTTACCCGGATGATAAAGAATCTCGCAATCATAATCCTTCAACAGTTCTAACCATCTCCTCTGCCTTAGATTCAGATCTCGCTGCTGGAAAATGTACTTAAGGCTCTTGTGATCAGTAAATATCTCACAAGTCACCCCGTACAAATAATGTCTCCAAATCTTCAAAGCAAAGATCACTGCAGCCATCTCAAGATCATGTGTAGGATAGTTCTGCTCATGCTTCTTCAACTGCCTCGAAGCATAGGCTATCACCTTTCCATCTGCATCAACACACAACCAAGACCAATTTTAGAGGCATCACAGTAAACTGTGAACTTATCCACACTATTAGGCAAAGCTAATACTGGCGTTGTGGTCAACTTCTCCTTCAACAACTGAAAACTATTCTCACAAGCTTCTGACCACTCGAATCTAACATTCTTCTGAGTCAAGCGAGTCATAGGGGCTGCTACCCTGGAAAAATCCTGCACAAACCTCCTATAATACCCGGCTAAACCCAGAAAGAACTTCGAATCTCCGTGACAGAAGTAGGTTTAGGCCACTCAGATACTGGCTCAATCTTCTGTGGATCAACCTGAATACCTTCTTTAGACACTACGTGTCCAAGAAAAGAAACACTCTCCATCCAAAAATCACACTTCAAGAATTTTGCATAAAGCTGATGATCTCTCAGTGTCTGCAGTACAATCCTCAAGTGATATACATGCTCTTCCATACTCCTCGAATATACTAGTATATCATCAATGAAGACTACCACAAACTGATCCACATACGGTCTGAATACTCTATTCATCAGGTCCATAAAAGCTGCTGGTGCATTAGTCAAACCAAAAGACATCACCAGAAACTCATAATGGCCATATCGAGTGCGAAACGCTGTCTTAGGAACATCGGCCTCACTAATCCGTAGCTGATGATAACCCGACCTCAAATCAACCTTAGAAAAGAACTGTGCACCCTGTAGCTGATCAAACAAATCATCTATCCTCAGGAGAGGATACTTGTTCTTCACTGTCACCTTATTCAACTCTTTGTAGTCAATGCACAGTCTCAGGGGTACCATCCTTCTTCTTCACAAACAGGACTGGTGCACCCCAAGGAGAAACACTAGGTCTAATAAAACCCTTATCCAACAACTCTTGCAACTGCTCCTTCAACTCTCTCAACTCTGCAGGAGCCATATGATAGGGTGGCATAGATATAGGATTAATACCTGGAACCACATCTATACAGAATCTCTCTGTGAGGTGGTAAACCTAGTAACTCCTCGGGTAAAACATCAGGAAACTCACAAGCAACAGGAACATCTGTGAGTGACAACTTCTCTACTGACGTATCCCTAACCAATGCCAAATATCCCTGACAACCTTTCTCAATAACTTCCTAGCTGTAATAGCAGAAATAAGATTCTGAGGTGCTGAACTCCTATCACCAACAAACTTAAACTCCACTTCACCAAGAATTCTAAAAGTCACCTCCTTATTCCTGCAATCTACCACGGCATAGTGCTGAGATAACCAATCCATTCCAGAATAACATCAAACTCCATCACATCCAACAAAATCAAATCAGCGGGTGATTCTCTATCTCCCACGAGAACTGGACAACCAGAAAGAACAATATCGGCGTCCAAAGAATCGCTCAGAGGAGTGGCAACAGACAAAGGAAAAGCCATCCTCGAAGCTTGCCAACAAGATTTAGAAGCAAAAAACAGGAGAAACAAATGAATGCGTGGCACCCGGATCAAACAAAACCGAAGCATCCAGGTAACAAACAGAAACAATACCTGCCACGACTGCATTAGATGCCTGAGCATCCTGCTGAGTCAGATGGAAAACTCTGGCCTGACCTCGACCTCCTGCTGACTGGTAGAAGCCTGGCCAACACCTCTGGCACCTCCTCTAGTAACCCTACCACGACTCTGCTGTGGAACAAACTGGGTGGAACTCTGATGCTGGGCTGGTGGTAACTGAAATGGCACGGGTGCTGCACTAGCAATCAACTGCTGTGGGATTCGTGAATTCTGCTGCTGATACCCAGAATAAGGACACGATCTGGCAAAATGTCCTGTCTGCCCGCCATTCTGAAGCATGTCAGCGGTGTCAGATAACACGGTCCTGATGACTCTACCACAAGTCTGACAAACGCTGGTCGCTGATCCAGAACTACGACCACTGCTGCTGCTCGAAGCACCTGACCCAAATTTGAATGATCTACGCTGTCCTCCACGGCCATGTCTACTGCTCTGATGCACTCGCTGCTGCTGTCTCTGACTCTGCTGAGTCGAACCTCGCTGCTGACTACTCGATCCAACATGAAAACTCGAATATGGAGTAGCCTGTGATCCACTCAACTGAACTCCCAACTGGTAATAATCAGGCATCGCTCCCTGCCTAACTAACCTCAGCTCAATCTCCTTAGCTAGCTCAATCACAGACTCCAGAGTAAGACCTGCTGTAGGCATACCAGCAAAAGCTGAACCCAAACCAGTTACGTACGTAGTAACAGTGAAATACTGATCTCGCATCAGATCCTCAGCATATCTACCCAAACGAAGAAACTCGCGGGTATACTCCTCTACAGATCGATCTCCACGAGAATACTGATCAACCGGAGACGATAACTCAAACGAAGAGGCTCTGGACAGAATCTCCTCATGAACCGCTCTCGAAACTGAGCCCATGTCATCGTCATCATATAGGGCTGGATCATCTGAATGAACCAATCTAAGGCTGGTCCCTCGACAGACAACTCGACAATCATAATTCGCTGGTACTCGGTATGAGCAGTCCGAATCCTAATCTCAATCGCATGCAGAAAATCTAAAGGATCAGAAGTACCATAGAAAGCAATCCTGCCAACTCGGGCATAGAACAAAGCTGCCTCAGGGTCAGACATACCCTGCTGATAGGCAGGCTGAATAACTGGAGGAACAGGCACATCAAACTCAGGCTCAACAGGCTCCTCGTCCTGTAACTCTCTCTGCCTACGACGACCTACCACTCCTCGAGGTCTACCTCTGCCACGACCTCTACGTCTAACTGGCTGCTCATGAGGTAAAACCTCGTCCTGAAAAGATTCATCATCCTCGGCCTCAACGACCGGTGGAGTGACACGTGCTCGCCTCCTCATTCTGAAAAGACAAATGGAAAGATTCAGACAAAATAGACAACGGAGGAATAACGCTGAAAAACTACAGCAAGGAATACTCATCAAGACATACTCGAACCTAATACACTGTAGTAGTCCAACCGAAAACACAACTTTAAAACTAGGGCCATAACTCACATAACTAAGCCCTGACACAAAACTCCGCTCTGATACCAACTTTGTCACAACCCAAAACAGGGGCCATGACCGGCGCTAGGGAACGGGAATTCTTTTGAATCTGGAACCCGTAGCAAGCCTAAAAATAAAATAAATCATGCCATAATAACAGTAACAATATAATATGCAGCAGAAAATAAAAATCATAATATCATAATATTATCCATATCAACTGGATTTAAATCAAATCTCATCCCATAGATATATAATCTTTTTAATACAAATCCAGTTTCAATATAATACATCTCTTTAAAATAAAATACATGAAATCCAATACTGTAATTCACAACTACTGTAGTGTCTAAATAAAATAAATAAGACTCAAGTAGATAATTTACACAAAGAAGCCGGGGCGGAAGAAATCCGGCGTATCGACCTGCTACTAAGGTCTGAAGAAGTTGACTCTCCTGAAAAATAGTCAACGGAGGGGAGTCAGACCTCACTGAGTGAATTACTATAATATATATACATACACACTAAGTGATAATGCATACAGTCAACAGTATATGTGTATCTAATATATATACAGACAATTTCACACAGATGCAGAAAAATCATTTTTATATATATTTTCATTAAAAATCATCTTTTATGAAGGATCACATAGAACCCTAGAATAACGCAACCTCAGAAAATAGTGTTAAACAACACTCTAGCCATACAGGCTCACTTATTCCAAGTATATCCACTTAATCCATTTAGACAGTAGACTGGCCCCGAGACACTAAGTCAACCGAGCTCCAGCAGTCTGACTGCCAGTGTGATTGGCCCCGAGACACTTGGTCAACCGAGCTCTAGCAATCACACCCAAATCACATCTCACACATCAATAATCATATCAAATCAATATCCACAAATAGTTAGTAATATTGCCTAAAGCTATAGGCGTACCGGTACGTACTCGGTCCTAGTGCTGCCCACTAGGTAGCACGTTCTATCAATATCCTTCATTAATAATATAAATCATTCATTCACAAAAGTAAATGATGCATGAATGCAGATGGAATAACATTATAATCCATATATATACCAGAAATATACCAAAAGTAAACCAGGTATATTTCGAGTATATATACGTCAAATAAATCCAGTCAAATCATAAATTAAACTAAAAATATATTTAAAAACATTTTAAATATATTTTATTTACAAAACATGCATAATATTTAATATATACCAAAAATAAACCAAAAATATAGTTAATGTAAACTTAAGAAATAATCAAGTTATTTATGCATATTTAATCAACATAAAACATGCATTTCTAAATCATGCATCCTAAGCATATATATATAGTATAGTAACTCACCTAATGCGCTCCACGAGACAGGTCCGACAGGCCTGGTCCACTAGCCCTCGGTCTCGGCGCAACTAAACAAGCAATAAATAATTGATATCAAAATAATTGATATCAGAATAAACCTAACAGAAATCCTAGAATTCAATCTAGAGTATTAAAATACGGAAACAGAATTAGGGTTCGACTGGACATCACGTTTTACGAGAATTCTACCGAAAATTCGGCAGAACCTCCCCTGTAAAACGGACATCTCTCTACTCAAAAGAGTAGAGCCGACCCTGCAAAGAAATACACTTCGAAAAACAAGCTCAACACAATCAAAATCCCACGGTCGGACTCCAAACTACAGTCCACCGACCGGGGTCCACAAACACAGAATAATTCCAGATATACCAAAAATATCCTTAAAATCTAGAAATTCATTTTATAAGTAGAAATTACATAATTAACCTTAAAACACTGTAAAAACCGAATAAAACTCATTTTATTAGTAAAACCAGATATTATATATATAATTGAAAATAATTCACGAAAAATAGTTTTAATTAGTTAAAAATACCAAATATTTTGTAGAAATCATTTTTATACCTTAAATAACTATTAAAACCAATTAAATTACATTTTTAAACAATTTAGGGTAAAATTACCAAAATACCCCTATATATATAAATATACTTAAATTACTTCAACAATTCACCAAAAATTATACAATTATCCAAAATTAATTTTCTCAACATATTTATCAATAATATCAATAATTAAACTCAATTAACCAATTAAATTCAATTTAAAACACAATTAACCCTAATTTCTCAAAATCACATAAACTTCAATAATTCAAAATAAATACTTAGAAATTCATAAAAATTCCAAATAAATTCCTATAATTCATTTCATCACCTAATTTAACCATAAACTCTAATTTCATAATTTAAATAATTAATTTCCGAAAATTAGAAAATAATATTAAAATATTCAAAAATATCCAAAAATCCAAAAAATCTCCAAAAATTCTACAAAAATTCATACATGTATATTGAGCTACTAGGAACAACATTTGTGAAGGGATTTTTCATGAATCATCCAATTCGAAGCTCAAAAAAATCAAAAACCCTAATGTGACCGAAATTGAAAATTTGAAACCTAAGCAATTCTAGACCATTTTAGCTCAAACCAAAGCTAGAATCACACTCACGGAGCTCAAGGAGAAGAATCGGCATGATCGACGATGGATCGATTTTCGGCTTCTCCGGCCAAAATCGACTTTCAGGCACCGGAAACGGCTACCTCAGGCGGCGAAAAAAGGTTGGGGAAGGCGGGTGGCACACCCACGGTGAAGAAACGGCACGGCAGCGATGGAACGGCGAAGGGAATCGGTCGGGAGGAAGAAGAAGACTCGGGGGCAAAATGGTAATTTCCAAACTTTTGATTTTTGATGTATATATGTATATATATATATATACTTTATACTATATATTAAAATAATATTAAATTACACACATCAAATATACACCACACACATAAAATCTAATATTTTAATAATTTTTACTAAATAAAATTAATTAAATAACAATAAAAACAAATAAATAAATAATAAAATATTAGGGGTAATACTAAACCCTAATTAAATAAATATACACACACAGGCTTTATTTAATAATTTAAAAATATGCATGAGTTCATGCAAGTCCGAAAATATATTCAAAATAATTAATATTACATTGTTTACGTGAAAATTCCCCCGAAAATGCAAGTCCCGGGAAAATTTTACGTAAAACACTGAAAATAATACACGTAGTTAAAATAGATTTTAAATACATATTAACTCGTAAAAATATCATATAATATACAAAAATTATTAACACTGCATATCCCGGTACAGTGTAAAAATATTTTAAAACAAGGGATATTATAGTCTCCCCCCCTTACAAGAATTCGTCCCCGAATTCCAGAAAACAAGTTTACAGAATCAGGAAGGAAAGAGATACGGGTAAGAAGCTCGCATCTCAGCTTCAGTCTCCCACGTATGCTCTTCAACTCTGTCGCTGCGCCCACAGAACCTTGACCATTGGAATCTGCTTCGATCGCAACTGTCGAACTTGATAATCAACGATCGCCACAGGTTCTTCCACAAACGTCTAATCTTCACTCACTTCCACACTGTCGGGCTGCAACACGTTTGAAGGGTCTGAGATATACTTCCTTAACATCGAGATATGAAATACTGGATGCACTTGTGACATACTCGGAGGCAAATCCAACCGATATGCAACAGTGCCAACTCTCTCTCCAGAATCTCAAACGATCCAATATATCTCTGTGCTAACTTACCCTTCCTGCCAAATCTCATCACACCCTTCATCGGAGATACTTTCAGAAAAACAAAATCTCCAACCTGAAACTCCACATCTCTGCACCTAGGATCTGCATAACTCTTCTGTCTGCTAACTGCGGTCTCTAACCTACGCTTAATCACGGTGACTTTCTCTGCAGCATCCTGAACCATCTCTGGTCCAGTCAAAGCTCTCTCACCAATCTCATCCCAACTCAAAGGGGATCTACACTTCCTTCCATACAACGCCTCATACGGTGCCATACTAATACTGCTATGGTAGCTGTTATTATATGCAAACTCAACAAGCGACAAATGATCATCCCAGCTACCTCCCAAATCCAGGACACACATCCTCAACATATCTTCCAGTGTTCTGGATCGTCCTCTCAGACTGGCCATCTGTCTGAGGATGAAAAGCAAGTACTGAAATCCAACCTAATGCCCATCGCTTCCTGCAACTTCTGCCAAAAATGAGAAGTAAACACCGAACCTCTATCTGACACAATAGACACAGGTACTCTATGAAGGCATACAATATGCTTCACATACAACTTCGCCAATCTAGCAATCTGAATATGTGGATTTCACAGGCAAGAAATGTGCAGACTTCGTCAACCTGTCTACAATCACCCAGATAGAATCGTATCCATCCTTCGAATGAGGTAAACCGACCACAAAATCCATATCTATCCTTTCCCACTTCCACTCTGGGAATAGGAAGAGGCTGAAGCTTCCCAAAAGGCTTCTGATGTTCGGCTTCCACTTGCTGACACATCAAGCACTTAGCAACATAGTCAGCGACATCCTTCTTCAATCCATCCCACCAGTATAAATCTCTGATACTGTCGGTACATCTTAGTAACACTTGGATGTATGCTGTAGGCTGTAGAATGTGCTTCCTCTAAAATCTCTTCTCTCAAGTCATCCACATCTGGAACACACAATCTACCACTGATCCACAACACACCATCATCATCGAGTGTGAAATCAGTGAACTTCCTGCTCTGACATTCTCTGCAAGCTCTTCTAGAATAGGATCTCGGCTCTGAGCTGCTTTAATCCTATCCCTTAGTACATATCGTACTTTAAACTGAGCTAATAGTCCACCTGATCTACTAATCTTCATCATCAGACCTTGATCCACAACAAATGCAACTCCTGGATCAATGGTCTCCTCTCAACATCGATGTGAGCAAGACTACCTGAGGACTTCTACTCAAGGCATCTGCTACCACATTAGCTTTACCCGGATGATAAAGAATCTCGCAATCATAATCCTTCAACAGTTCCAACCATCTCCTCTGCTCAGATTCAGATCTCGCTGCTGGGAAAATGTACTTAAGGCTCTTGTGATCAGTTAAATATCTCACAAGTCACCCCGTACAAATAATGTCTCCAAATCTTCAAAGCAAAGATCACTGCAGCCATCTCAAGATCATGTGTAGGATAGTTCTGCTCATGCTTCTTCAACTTCTCGAAGCATAGGCTATCACCCTTCCATTCTGCATCAACACACAACCAAGACCAATTCTAGAGGCATCACAGTAAACTGTGAACTTATCCACACTATTAGGCAAAGCTAATACTGGCGCTGTGGTCAACTTCTCCTTCAACAACTGAAAACTATTCTCACAAGCTTCTGACCACTCGAATCTAACATTCTTCTGAGTCAAGCGAGTCATAGGGGCTGCTACCCTGGAAAAATCCTGCACAAACCGCCTATAATACCCGGTTAAACCCAGAAAACTTCGAATCTCCGTGACAGAAGTAGGTCTAGGCCACTCAGATATTGCCTCAATCTTCTGTGGATCAACCTGAATACCTTCTTTAGACATTACGTGTCCAAGAAAAGAAACACTCTCCATCCAAAAATCACACTTCGAGAATTTAGCATAAAGCTGATGATCTCTCAGTGTCTGCAGTACAATCCTCAAGTGATATACATGCTCTTCCATACTCCTCGAATATACTAGTATATCATCAATGAAGACTACCACAAACTGATCCACATACGGTCTGAATACTCTATTCATCAGGTCCATAAAAGCTGCTGGTGCATTAGTCAAACCAAAAGACATCACCAGAAACTCATAATGGCCATATCGAGTGCGGAACGCTGTCTTAGGAACATCGGCCTCACTAATCCACAGCAGATGATAACCCGACCTCAAATCAACCTTAGAAAAGAACTGTGCACCCTGTAGCTGATCAAACAAATCATCTATCCTCGGGAGAGGATACTTGTTCTTCACTGTCACCTTATTCAACTCTCTGTAGTCAATGCACATTCTCAGGGTACCATCCTTCTTCTTCATAAATAGGACTGGTGCACCCCAAGGAGAAACACTAGGTCTAATAAAACCCTTATCCAATAACTCTTGCAACTGCTCCTTCAACTCTCTCAACTTTGCAGGAGCCATACGATAGTGTGGCATAAATATAGGAGTAATACCTGGAACCACATCTATACATAACTCAATCTCTCTGTGAGGTGGTAAACCTGGCAACTCCTCGAGAAAAACATCAGGAAACTCACAAGCAACAGGAACATCTGTGAGTGACAACTTCTCCACTGACGTATCCCTAACCAATGCCAAATATCCCTGACAACCTTTCCTCAATAACTTCCTAGCTGTAATAGCAGAAATAAGATTCTGAGGTGCTGAACTCCTATCACCAACAAACTTAAACTCTACTTCACCAGGAATTCTAAAAGTCACCTCCTTATTCTTGCAATCTACCATGGCATAGTGCTGAGATAAACAATCCATTCCCAGAATAACATCAAACTCCATCACATCCAACAAAATCAAATCAGCGAGTAATTCTCTATCTCCCACGAGAACTGGACAACCAGAAAGAACAATATCAGCGTCCAAATAATCGCTCAGAGGAGTGGCAACAGACAAAGGAAAAGCCATCCTCGAAGCTTGCCAACAAGATTTAGAAGCAAAAATAGGAGAAACAAATGAATGCGTGGCACCCGGATCAAACAAAACCGAAGCATCCAGGTAAC
Source organism: Mallotus nudiflorus (assembly GCA_947683625.1). Taxonomy (NCBI): domain Eukaryota; kingdom Viridiplantae; phylum Streptophyta; class Magnoliopsida; order Malpighiales; family Euphorbiaceae; genus Mallotus; species Mallotus nudiflorus. The sequence continues at coordinate 19,507 of CANTUR010002132.1, forward strand.
AAACAGAAAAAATACCTGCCACGACTGCATTAGATGCCTGAGCATCCTGCTGAGTCAGATGGAAAACTCTGGCCTGACCTCGACCTCCCTGCTGACTAGTAGAAGCCTGGCCAACACCTCTGGCACCTCCTCTAGTACCCCTACCACGACTCTGCTGTGGAACAAACTGAGTGGAACTCTGATTCTGGGCTGGTGGTAACTGAAATGGCACGGGTGCTGCACTAGCAATCGACTGCTGTGGGAATTGTAAAATCTGCTGCTGATACTCGAAATAAGGACACGATCTGGCAAAATGTCCTATCTGCCCGCATCTGAAGCATGTCAGCGGTGTCAGATAACACGGTCCCTGATGGACTCTACCACAAGTCTGACAAACGCTGGCCGCTGATCCAGAACTACGACCACTGCTGCTGCTCGAAGCACCTGACCCAAATTTGAATGATCTACGCTGGCCTCCACGGCCATGTCTACTGCTCCGATGCACTCGCTGCTGCTGTCTCTGACTCTGTTGATTCGAACCTCGCTGCTGACTACTCGATCCAACATGAAAACTCGAATATGGAGTAGCCTGCGATCCACTCAACTGAACTCCCAACTGGTAATAATCAAGCATCGCTCCCTGCCTAACTAACCTCAGCTCAATCTCCTTAGCTAGCTCAATCACAGACTCCAGAGTAAGACCTGCTGTAGGCATACCAGCAAAAGTTGAACCCAAACCAGTAACGTACGTAGTAACAGTGAAATACTGATCTCGCATCAGATCCTCAGCATATCTACCCAGACGAAGAAACTCGCGGGTATACTCCTCTACAGATCGATCTCCACGAGAAATACTGGTCAACCGGAGATGATAACTGAAACAAAGAGGCTCTGGACAGAATCTCCTCATGAACCGCTCTCGAAACTGAGCCCATGTCATCGTCATCATATAGGGCTGGATCATCTGAATGAACCAATCTAAGGCTGGTCCCTCGACAGATAACTCGACAATCATAATCCGCTGGTACTCGGTATGAGCAGTCCGAGTCCTAGTCTCAATCGCATGCAGAAAATCTAAAGGATCAGAAGTACCATCGAAAGCAATCCTGCCAACTCGGGCATAGAACAAAGCTGCCTCAGGGTCAGACATACCCTGCTGATAGGCAGGCTGAATAGGCTGAACAACTGGAGGAACATGCACATCAAACTCAGGCTCAACAGGCTCCTCGTCCTGTAACTCTCTCTGCCTACGGCGACCTGCTGCTCCATGAGGTCTACCTCTGCCAGTGTGATTGGCCCCGAGACACTTGGTCAACCGAGCTCCAGCAATCATACCCAAATCACATCTCACACATCAATAATCATATCAAATCAATATCCATAAATAGTTAGTAATATAGCCTAAAGCTATAGGCGTACCGGTACGTACTCGGTCCTAGTGTTGCCCACTAGGTAGCACGTTCTATCGATATCCTTCATTAATAATATAAATCATTCATTCACAAAAGTAAATGATGCATGAATGCAGATGGAATAACATTATAATCCATATATATACCAGAAATATACCAAAAGTAAACCAGGTATATTTCGAGTATATATATGTCAAATAAATCCAGTCAAATCATAAATTAAACTAAAAATATATTTAAAAACATTTTAAATATATTTTATTTACAAAACATGCATAATATTTAATATATACCAAAAATAAACCAAAAATATACTTAATGTAAACTTAAGAAATAGTCAAATTATTTATGCATATTTAATCAACATAAAACATGCATTTCTAAATCATGCATCCGAAGCATATATATATAGTATAGTAACTCACCTAATGCGCTCCACGAGACAGGTCCGACGGGCCTGGTCCACTAGCCCTCGGTCTCGGTGCAACTAAACAAGCAATAAATAATCGATATCAGAATAAACTTAACAGAAATCCTAGAATTCAATCTAGAGTATTAAAATACGAAAACAGAATTAGGGTTTAACTGGACATCACGTTTTACGGGAATTCTATCGAAAATCCGGCAGAACCTCCCCTGTAAAACGGACATCTCTCTACTCAAAAGAGTAGAGCCGACCCTGCAAAGAAATACACTTTGAAAAACAAGCTCAACACAATCAAAATCCCACGGTCGGACTCCAAACTACAGTCCACCGACTGGGGTCCACAAACACAGAATAATTCCAGATATACCAAAAATATCCTTAAAATCTAGAAATTCATTTTATAAGTAGAAATTACATAATTAACCTTAAAACACTGTAAAAACCGAATAAAACTCATTTTATTAGTAAAACCGTATATTATATATATAATTGAAAATAATTCACGAAAAATAGTTTTAATTAGTTAAAAATACCAAATATTTTGTAGAAATCATTTTTATACCTTAAATAACTATTAAAACCAATTAAATTACATTTTTAAACAATTTAGGGTAAAATTACCAAAATACCCCTATATATATAAATATACTTAAATTACTTCAACAATTCACCAAAAATTATAAAATTATCCAAAATTAATTTCCTCAACATATTTATCAATAATATCAATAATTAAACTCAATTAACCAATTAAATTCAATTTAAAACACAATTAACCCTAATTTCTCAAAATCACATAAACTTCAATAATTCAAAATAAATACTTAGAAATTCATAAAAATTCCAAATAAATTCCTATAATTCATTTAATCACCTAATTTAACCATAAACTCCAATTTCATAATTTAAATAATTAATTTCCGAAAATTAGAAAATAATATTAAAATATTCAAAAATACCCAAAAATCCAAAAAATCTCCAAAAATTCTACAAAAATTCATACATGTAGATTGAGCTACTAGGAACAACATTTGTGAAGGGATTTTTCATGAATCATCCAATTCGAAGCTCAAAAAAATCAAAAACCCTAATGTGACCGAAATTGAAAATTCGAAACCTAAGCAATTCTAGACCATTTTAGCTCAAACCAAAGCTAGAATCACACTCACCGGAGCTCAAGAAGAAGAAAGAGACTGGCGGTGTCAAAAATGGTGGTCGAAATCGGCGTGATCGACGATGGATCGATTTTCGGCTTCTCCGGCCAAAATCGACTTCCAGGCACCGGAAACGGCTACCTCAGGCGACGAAAAAGGTTGGGGAAGGCGGTGGCACACTGGACGGCACACCCACGGTGAAGAAACGGCACGGCAGTGATCGGAACGACGAAGGGAATCGGTCGGGAGGAAGAAGAAGACTCGGGGGCAAAATGGTAATTTTCCAAACTTTGGTTTTTGATGTATATATGTATATATATATATATACTTTATACTATATATTAAAATAATATTAAATTACACACATCAAATATACACCACACACATAAAATCTAATATTTTAATAATTTTTACTAAATAAAATTAATTAAATAACAATAAAATAAATAAATAATTAATAAAATATTAGGGTAATACTAAACCCTAATTAAATAAATATACACACATAGGCTTTATTTAATAATTTAAAAATATGCATGAGTTCATGCATGTCCGAAAATATATTCAAAATAATTAATATTACATTGTTTACGTGAAAATTCCCCCGAAAATGCAAGTCCCGGGAAAATTTTACGTAAAACACTGAAAATAATACACCGTAGTTAAAATAGATTTTAAATACATATTAACTCGTAAAAATATCATATAATATACAGAAATTATTAACACTGCATATCCCGATACAGTGTAAAAATATTTTAAAAACACGAGATATTACAGTCTCCCCCCCTTATAAGAATTCGTCCCCGAATTCCAGAAAACAAGTTTACATAATCAGGAAGGAAAGAGATACGGGTAAGAAGCTCGCATCTCAGCTTCAGTCTCCCACGTATGCTCTTCAACTTTGTCGCTACGCCACAGAACCTTGACCATCGGAATCTGCTTCGATCGCAACTGTCGAACTTGATAATCAACGATCGCCACAGGTTCTTCCACAAACGTCAAATCTTCACTCACTTCCACACTGTCGGGCTGCAACACGTGTGAAGGGTCTGAAACTCCACATCTATGCGCCTAGGATCTGCATAACTCTTTTGTCTGCTAACTGCGGTCTCTAACCTGCACTTAATCACGGTGACTTTCTCTACAGCATCCTGAACCATCTTTGGTCCAGTCAAAGCTCTCTCACCAATCTCATCCCAACTCAAAGGGGATTTACACTTCCTTCCATACAATGCCTCATACGGTGCCATACCAATACTGCTATGGTAGCTGTTATTATATGCAAACTCAACAAGCGACAAATGATCATCCCAGCTACCTCCCAAATCCAGGACACACATCCTCAACATATCTTCCAGTGTCTGGATCATCCTCTTAGACAGGCCATCTGTCTGAGGATGAAAAGCAGTACTGAAATCCAACCTAATGCCCATCGCTTCCTGCAACTTCTGCCAAAAACGAGAAGTAAACACCGAACCTCTATCTGACACAATGGACACAGGTACTCCATGAAGGCATACAATATGCTTCACATACAACTTCGCCAATCTAGCAACTGAATATGTGGCTTTCACAGGCAAGAAATGTGCAGACTTCGTCAACCTGTCTACAATCACCCAGATAGAATCGTATCCATCCTTCGAACGAGGTAAACCGACCATAAAATCCATAGCTATCCTTTCCCACTTCCACTCGGGAATAGGAAGAGGCTGAAGCTTCCCAGAAGGCTTCTGATGTTCGACTTTCACTTGCTGACACGTCAAGCACTTAGCAACATAGTCAGCGACATCCTTCTTCAATCCATCCCACCAGTATAAATCTCTGATACTATGGTACATCTTAGTAACACCTGGATGTACGCTGTAGGCTGTAGAATGTGCTTCCTCTAAAATCTCTTCTCTCAAGTCATCCACATTTGGAACACACAATCTACCACTGATCCACAACACACCATCATCATCGAGTGTGAAATCAGTGAACTTCCCTGCTCTGACATTCTCTGCAAGCTCTTCTAGAATAGGATCTCGGCTCTGAGCTGCTTTAATCCTATCCCTCAGTACATATCGTACTTTAAACTGAGCTAACAGTCCACCTGATCTACTAATCTTCATCATCAGACCTTGATCCACCAACAAATGCAACTCCTGGATCAATGGTCTCCTCTCAACACCGATATGAGCAAGACTACCTGAGGACTTCCTACTCAAGGCATCTGCTACCACATTAGCTTTACCCGGATGATAAAGAATCTCGCAATCATAATCCTTCAACAGTTCCAACCATCTCCTCTGCCTCAGATTCAGATCTCGCTGCTGGAAAATGTACTTAAGGCTCTTGTGATCAGTAAATATCTCACAAGTCACCCCGTACAAATAATGTCTCCAAATCTTCAAAGCAAAGATCACTGCAGCCATCTCAAGATCATGTGTAGGATAGTTCTGCTCATGCTTCTTCAAATGCCTCGAAGCATAGGCTATCACCCTTCCATTCTGCATCAACACACAACCAAGACCAATTCTAGAGGCATCACAGTAAACTGTGAACTTATCCACACTATTAGGCAAAGTTAATACTGGCGCTGTGGTCAACTTCTCCTTCAACAACTGAAAACTATTCTCATAAGCTTCTGACCACTCGAATCTAACATTCTTCTGAGTCAAGCGAGTCATAGGGGCTGCTACCCTAGAAAAATCCTGCACAAACCGCCTATAATACCCGGCTAAACCCAGAAAACTTCGAATCTCCATGACTGAAGTAGGTCTAGGCCACTCAGATACTGCCTCAATCTTCTGTGGATCAATCTGAATACCTTCTTTAGACACTACGTGTCCAAAAAAAGAAACACTCTCCATCCAAAAATCACACTTCGAGAATTTAGCATAAAGCTGATGATCTCTCAGTGTCTGCAGTACAATCCTCAAGTGATATACATGCTCTTCCATACTCCTCGAATATACTAGTATATCATCAATGAAGACTACCACAAACTGATCCACATACGGTCTGAATACTTTATTCATCAGGTCCATAAAAGCTGCTGGTGCATTAGTCAAACCAAAAGACATCACCAGAAACTCATAATGGCCATATCGAGTGCGGAACGCTGTCTTAGGAACATCGGCCTCACTAATCCGCAGCTAATGATAACCCGACCTCAAATCAACCTTAGAAAAGAACTGTGCACCCTGTAGCTGATCAAACAAATCATCTATCCTCGGGAGAGGATACTTGTTCTTCACTGTCACCTTATTCAACTCTCTGTAGTCAATGCACAGTCTCAGGGTACCATCCTTCTTCTTCACAAACAGGACTGGTGCACCCCAAGGAGAAACACTAGGTCTAATAAAACCCTTATCCAACAACTCTTGCAACTGCTTCTTCAACTCTCTCAACTTTGCAGGAGCCATACGATAGGGTGGTATAGATATAGGAGTAATACCTGGAACCACATCTATACATAACTCAATCTCTTTGTGAGGTGGTAAACCTGGCAACTCCTCGGGAAAAACATCAGGAAACTCACAAGCAACAGGAACATCTGTGAGTGACAACTTCTCCACTGACGTATCCCTAACCAATGCCAAATATCCCTGACAACCTTTCCTCAATAACTTCCTAGCTATAATAGCAGAAATAAGATTTTGAGGTGCTGAACTCCTATCACTAACAAACTTAAACTCTACTTCACCAAGAATTCTAAAAGTCACCTCCTTATTCCTGCAATCTACCACGGCATAGTGCTGAGATAACCAATCCATTCCCAGAATAACATCAAACTCCATCACATCCAATAAAATCAAATCAGCGGGTAATTCTCTATCTCCCATGAGAACTGGACAACCAGAAAGAACAATATCGGCTTCCAAAGAATCACTCAGAGGAGTGCCAACAGACAAAGGAAAAGCCATCCTCGAAGCTTGCCAACAAGATTTAGAAGCAAAAACAAGAGAAACAAATGAATGCGTGGCACCCGGATCAAACAAAACCGAAGCATCCAGGTAACAAACAGAAACAATACCTGCCATGACTGCATTAGATGCCTGAGCATCCTGCTGAGTCAGATGGAAAACTCTGGCCTGACCTCGACCTCCCTGCTGACTGGTAGAAGCCTGGCCAACATCTCTGGCACCCTCCTCTAGTACCCCTACCACGACTCTGCTGTGGAACAAACTGAGTGGAACTCTGATGCTGGGCTGGTGGTAACTGAAATGGCACGGGTGTTGCACTAGCAATCGACTACTGTGGGAATCGCAAAATCTGCTGCTGATACCCCGGAATAAGGACACGATCTGGCAAAATGTCCTGTCTGCCCGCATCTGAAGCATGTCAGCGGTGTCAGATAACACGGTCCCTGATGGACTCTACCATAAGTCTGATAAACGCTGGCCGCTGATCCAGAACTACGACCACTGCTGCTGCTCGAAGCACCTGACCCAAATTTGAATGATCTACGCTGGCCTCCACGGCCATGTCTACTGCTCCGATGCACTCGCTGCTGCTGTCTCTGACTCTGCTGAGTCGAACCTCGCTGCTGACTACTCGATCCAACATGAAAACTCGAATATGGAGTAGCCTGCGATCCACTCAACTGAACTCCCAACTGGTAATAATCAGGCATCGCTCCCTACCTAACTAACCTCAGCTCAATCTCCTTAGCTAGCTCAATCACAGACTCCAGAGTAAGACCTGCTGTAGGCATACCAACAAAAGCTGAACCCAAACCAGTAACGTACGTAGTAACAGTGAAATACTGATCTCGCATCAGATCCTCAGCATATCTACCCAGATGAAGAAACTCGCGGGTATACTCCTCTACAGATCGATCTCCATGAGAAATATTGGTCAATCGGAGACGATAACTCAAACGAAGAGGCTCTGGACAGAATCTCCTCATGAACCGCTCTCGAAACTGAGCCCATGTCATCATCATCATATAGGGCTGGATCATCTGAATGAACCAATCTAAGGCTGGTCCCTCGATAGACAACTTGACAATTATAATCCACTGGTACTCGGTATGAGCAGTCCGAGTCCTAGTCTCAATCACATGCAGAAAATCTAAAGGATCAGAAGTACCATCGAAAGCAATCCTGCCAACTCGGGCATAGAACAAAGCTGCCTCAGGGTCAGACATACCCTGCTGATAGGCAGGCTGAACAGGCTGAACAACTGGAGGAACAGGCACATCAAACTCAGGCTCAACAGGCTCCTCGTCTTGTAACTCTCTCTGCGTACGACGACCTGCCGCTACTCGAGGTCTACCTCTACCACGACCTCTACGTCTAACTGGCTACTCATGAGGTAAAACCTCATCCTGAAAAGACTCATCATCCTCGGCCTCAACGACCGGTGGAGCGACACGCGCTCGCCTCCTCATTCTGAAAAAACAAACGGAAAGATTCAGACAATATAGACAACGGAGGAATAACGCTGAAAAACTACAGCAAGGAATACTCATCAAGACATACTCGAACCTAATACACTGCAGTAGTCCAACCGAAAACACAACTTTAAAACTAGGGCCATAACTCCCATAACTAAGCCCTGACAGAGAACTCCGCTCTGATACCAACTTTGTCACGACCCAAAACAGGGGCCATGACCGGCGCTAGGGAACGGGAATTCTTTCGAATCCGAAACCCGTAACAAGCCTAAAAATAAAATAAATCATGCCATAATAACAGTAACAATATAATATGCAGTGGAAAATAAAAATCATAATATCATAATATTATCCATATCAACTGGATTTAAATCAAATCTCATCCCATAGATATATAATCTTTTTAATACAAATCCAGTTTCAATATAATACATCTCTTTAAAATAAAATACATGAAATCCAATACTGTAATTCACAACTACTGCAGTGTCTAGATAAAATAAATAAGACTCAAGTAGATAATTTACACAAAGAAGCCGGGGCGGAAGAAATCCGGCGTATCGACCTGCTACTGAGGTCTGAAGAAGTTGACTCTCCTGAAAAATAGTCAACGGAGGGGAGTCAGACCTCACTGAGTGAATTACTATAATATATATACATACACACTAAGTGTTAATGCATACAATCAACAGTATATGTGTATCTAATATATATACAGACAATTTCACACAGATGTAGAAAAATCATTTTTATATATATTTTCATTAAAAATCATCTTTTATGAAGGATCACATAGAACCCTAGAATAACGCAACCTCAGAAAATAGTGTTAAACAACACTCTAGCCATACAGGCTCACTTATTCCAAGTATATCCACTTAATCCATTTAGACAGTAGACTGGCCCCGAGACACTAAGTCAACCGAGCTCCAGCAGTCTGACTGCCAGTGTGATTGGCCCCGAGACACTTGGTCAACCGAGCTCCAGCAATCACACCCAAATCACATCTCACACATCAATAATCATATCAAATCAATATCCACAAATAGTTAGTAATATAGCCTAAAGCTATAGGCGTACCGGTACGTACTCGGTCCTAGTGCTGCCCACTAGGTAGCACGTTCTATCGATATCCTTCATTAATAATATAAATCATTCATTCACAAAAGTAAATGATGCATGAATGCAGATGGAATAACATTATAATCCATATATATACCAGAAATATACCAAAAGTAAACCAGGTATATTTCGAGTATATATACGTCAAATAAATCCAGTCAAATTATAAATTAAACTAAAAATATATTTAAAAACATTTTAAATATATTTTATTTACAAAACATGCATAATATTTAATATATACCAAAAATAAACCAAAAATATAGTTAATGTAAACTTAAGAAATAATCAAATTATTTATGCATATTTAATCAACATAAAACATGCATTTCTAAATCATGCATCCTAAGCATATATATATAGTATAGTAACTCACCTAATGCGCTCCACGAGACAGGTCCGACGGGCCTGGTCCACTAGCCCTCGGTCTTGGCGCAACTAAATAAGCAATAAATAATCGATATCAGAATAAACCTAATAGAAATCCTAGAATTCAATCTAGAGTATTAAAATACGAAAACAGAATTAGGGTTCGACTGGACATCACGTTTTACGAGAATTCTACCAAAAATCCGACAGAACCTCCCCTGTAAAACGAACATCTCTCTACTCAAAAGAGTAGAGCCGACCCTACAAAGAAATACATTTCAAAAAACAAGCTCAACACAATCAAAATCCCACGGTCGGACTCCAAACTACAGTCCACCGACCGGGGTCCACAAACACAGAATAATTCCAAATATACCAAAAATATCCTTAAAATCTAGAAATTCATTTTATAAGTAGAAATTACATAATTAACATTAAAACACTGTAAAAACCGAATAAAACTCATTTATTAGTAAAATCGTATATTATATATATAATTAAAAATAATTCAAGAAAAATAGTTTTAATTAGTTAAAAATACCAAATATTTTGTAGAAATCATTTTTATACCTTAAATAACTATTAAAACCAATTAAATTACATTTTTAAACAATTTAGGGTAAAATTACCAAAATACCCCTATATATATAAATATACTTAAATTACTTCAACAATTCACCAAAAATTATACAATTATCCAAAATTAATTTTCTCAGCATATTTATCAATAATATCAATAATTAAACTCAATTAACCAATTAAATTCAATTTAAAACACAATTAACCCTAATTTCTCAAAATCACATAAACTTCAATAATTCAAAATAAATACTTAGAAATTCATAAAAATTCCAAATAAATTCCTATAATTCATTTAATCACCTAATTTAACCATAAACTCCAATTTCATAATTTAAATAATTAATTTCCGAAAATTAGAAAATAATATTAAAATATTCAAAAATACCCAAAAATCCAAAAAATCTCAAAAAATTCTGAAAAAATTCATACATGTAGATTGAGCTACTAGGAACAACATTTGTGAAGGAATTTTTGATGAATCATCCAATTAGAAGCTCAAAAAAATCGAAAACCCTAATGTGACCGAATTGAAAATTCGAAACCTAAGCAATTCTAGACCATTTTAGCTCAAACCAAAGCTAGAATCACACTCACCGGAGCTCAAGGAGAAGAAAGAGATCGGCGGTGTCAAAAAACGGTGATCGGAATCGACGTGATCGATGATGGATCGATTTTCGGCTTCTCCGGCCAAAATCGACTTCCAGGCACCGGAAACGGCTACCTCAGGCGACGGAAAAGGTTGGGGAAGGCGGTGGCACACCCACGGTGAAGAAACGGCATGGCAGCGACTGGAACGGCGAATGGAATCGGTCGGGAGGAAGAAAAAGACTCGGGGGCAAAATGGTAATTTTCCAAACTTTTGATTTTTGATGTATATATGTATATATATATATATATACTTTATACTATATATTAAAATAATATTAAATTACACACATCAAATATACACCACACACATAAAATCTAATATTTTAATAATTTTTACTAAATAAAATTAATTAAATAACAATAAAACAAATAAATAATTAATAAAATATTAGGGTAATACTAAACCCTAATTAAATAAATATACACACACAGGCTTTATTTAATAATTTAAAAATATGCATGAGTTCATGCAAGTCCAAAAATATATTCAAAATAATTAATATTACATTGTTTACGTGAAAATTCCCCCGAAAATGCAAGTCCCCGGGAAAATTTTACGTAAAACATTGAAAATAATACACCGTAGTTAAAATAGATTTTAAATATATATTAACTCGTAAAAATATCATATAATATACAGAAATTATTAACACTACATATCCCGGTACAGTGTAAAAATATTTTAAAAACACGGGATATTACACTGCTGGTGCATTAGTCAAACCAAAAGACATCTCCAGAAACTCATAATGGCCATATCGAGTGCGGAACGCTGTCTTAGGAATATTAGCTTCACTGATATGTAACTGATGATAACCCGACCTCAAGTCAACCTTAGAAAAGAACTGTGCACCCTGTAGTTGATCAAACAAATCATCTATCCTCGGGAGAGGATACTTGTTCTTCACTGTCACCTTATTCAACTCTCTGTAGTCAATGCACAGTCTCAGGGTACCATCCTTCTTCTTCACAAACAGGACTGGTGCACCCCAAGGAGAAACACTAGGTCTAATGAAACCTTTATCCAACAGCTCTTGCAACTGCTCCTTCAACTCTTTCAACTCTGCAGGAGCCATACGATAGGGTGGCATAGATATAGGAGTAGTACCTGGTACCACATCTATACAGAACTCAATCTCTCTGTGAGGTGGTAAACCTGGCAACTCCTCGGGAAAAACATCAGGAAACTCACAAGCAACAGGAACATCTGTGAGTGACAACTTCTCCACTGAAGTATCCCTGACCAATGCCAAATATCCCTGACAACCTTTCCTCAATAACTTCCTAGCCGTAATAGCAGAAATAAGATTCTGAGGTGCTGAACTCCTATCTCCAACAAACTTAAACTCTTCTTCATCAGGAATTCTAAAAGTCACCTCCTTATTCCTGCAATCTACCATGGCATAGTGCTGAGATAACCAATCCATTCCCAGAATAACATCAAACTCCATCACATCCAACAAAATCAAGTCAGCGGGTAATTCTCTATCTCCCACGAGAACTGGACAACCAGAAAGAACAATATCGGTGTCCAAGGAATCGCTCAGAGGAGTGGCAATAGACAAAGGAAAAGCCATCCTCGAAGCTTACCAACAAGATTTAGAAGCAAAAACAGGAGAAATAAATGAATGCGTGGCACCCGGATCAAAAAAAACCCAAGCATCCAGGTAACAAACAGAAACAATACCTGCCACGACTGCATTAGATGCCTGAGCATCCTGCTGAGTAAGATGAAAGACTCTGGCCTGACCTCGACCTCCCTGCTGACTGGTAGAAGCCTGGCCAACACCTCTGGCACCTCCTCTAGTACCTCTACCACGACTCTGCTGTGGAACAAACTGAGTGGAACCCTGATGCTGGGCTGGTGGTAACTGAAATGGCACAGGTGCTGCACTAGCAATCGACTGCTGTGGGAATCACGGAATCTGCTGTTGCTGATACCCGGAATAAGGACACGATCTGGCAAAATATCCTGTCTGCCCACATCTGAAGCATGTCAGTGGTGTCAGATAACATGGTCCCTGATGGACTCTACCACAAGTCTGACAAACACTGGCCGCTGATCCAGAACTACGACCACTGCTGCTGCTCGAAGCACCTGACCCAAATCTGAATGATCTACATTGACCTCCACGGCCATGTCTACTGCTCCGATGCACTCGTTGCTGCTGCCTCTGACTCTGCTGAGTCGGACCTTGCTGCTAACTACTCGATCCAACATGAAAACTCGAATATGGAGTAGCCTGCGATCCACTCGACTGAACTCCTAGCTGGTAATAATTAGGCATCACTCCCTGCCTAACTAGTCTCAGCTCAATCTCCTTGGCCAACTCAATCACAGACTCGAGAGTAAGGTCTGCTGTAGGCATACCAGTAAAAGCTGAACCCAAACCAGTAACGTATATAGTAACAGTGAAATACTGATCTCGCATCAGATCCTCAGCATATCTACCCAGACGAAGAAACTCTCGGGTGTACTCCTCTACAGATCGATCTCCACGAGAAATACTGGTCAAACGAAGACGATAGCTCAAACGAAGAGGCTCTGGACAGAATCTCCTCATAAATAGCTCTCGAAACTGAGCCCATGTCATCGTCATCATATAAGGCTGGATCATCTGAATGAACCAATCTAAGGCTGGTCCCTCGACAGACAACTCAACAATCATGATCCGCTGGTACTCGGTATGAGCAGTCCGAGTCCTAGTCTCAATCGCATGCAGAAAATCTAACGGATCGGAAGTACCATCAAAAGCAATCCTGCCAACTCGGGCATAGAACAAAGCTGCCTCAGGGTCAGACATACCCTGCTGATAGGCAGGCTGAACAACTGGAGGAACAGGAACATCAAACTCAGGATCTACAGGCTCCTCGTCCTGTAACTCTCTCTGCCTACGGCAACCTGCTGCTCCTCGAGGTCTACCTCTGCCATGACCTCTACGTCTAATTGGCTGCTCAGGAGGTAAAACCTCATCCTGAAAAGACTCATCATCCTCGGCCTCAACGACCAGTGGAGCGACACGTGCTCGCCTCCTCATTCTGAAAAGACAAACTGAAAGATTCAGACAAAACAGACAATGGAGGAATAATGCAGAAAACTACAGCAAGGAATACTTATCAAGACATACTCGAACCTAATACACTGCAGTAGTCCAACAGAAAACACAACTTTAAAACTAGGGCCACAATTCACAGAACTAAGCCCTGACACAGAACTCCGCTCTGATACCAACTTTGTCATGACCCAAAACAGGGGCCATGACCGGCGCTAGGGAACGGGAATTCTTTCGAATTCGGAACCCGTAGCAAGCCTAAAAATAAAATAAATCATGCAATAATAACAATAACCATATAATATGCAGCGACAATAAAAATCATAAATATAATAATAACATTTTCATCATTGGATTTGAATCAAATCTCATCACATATATATATATAATCTTTCAGTACAAATCCAGTTTCAATATAATACATCTCTTTAAAATAAAATACATGAAATCCAATACTTTAATTCACAACTACTGCAGTGTCTAGATAAAATAAATAAGACTCAAGTAGATAATTTACACAAAGAAGCCGGGGCGAAAGAAATTTGGCGTATCGACCTGCTACTGAGGTCTGAAGAAGTTGACTCTCCTGAAAAATAGTCAACGGAGGGGAGTCAGACCTCACTGAGTGAATTACTATAATATATATACATACACACTAAGTGATAATGCATACAGTCAATAGTATATATCTAATATGTATATATATATACAGACAATTACACACATATGCAATAAAAATCATTTTTATATATTTTAATGAAAATCATCGTTTATGAAGGATCACATAGAACCCTAGAATATCGCAACCTCAAAAATAGTGTTAGACAACACTCTAGCCATACAGGCTCACTTATTCCAAATATATCCACTTAATCCATTTAGACAGTAGATTGACCCCGAGACACTAAGTCAACCGAGCTCCAGCAGTCTGACTGCCAGTGTGATTGGCCTCGAGACACTTAGTCAACCGAGCTCCAGCAATCACACCTCTAAACCATATCTTACACATCAATTAAATAATATCCAATCAATATCCACAAATAAGTTAGTATTATAGCCTAATACTATAGGCGTACCGGTACGTACTCGGTCCTAGTACTGCCCACTAGGTAGCACGTTCTATCGATATCCTTCATCATTAAATATAAAACATTCATTCACAAAAAAAATGATGCATGAATGTAAATGAAATAACAATATAATCCATATATATACCAGAAATATACCAAAAGTAAACCAGGTATATTTCGAGTATATATACGTCAAATGAATTCAATCAAATTATAAATTAAGTTGGAAATATATTTAAAAACATTTTAAGTATATTTTATTTACAAAACATGCATATAATTTAATATATACCAAAAATAAACCAAAAATATACTTAATGTAAACTTAAGAAATAATCAAATTATTTATGCATATTTAATCAACGTAAAACATGCATTTCTAAATCATGCATCCTAAGCATATATATATAGTATAGTAACTCACTTAGTGCGCTCCACGAGACGGGTCCGACGGGCTTAGTCCACTAGCCCTCGGTCTCGGCGCAACTAAACAAGCAATAAATAATAGACATCAGAATAAACCCTAACAGAAATCCTAGAATTCGATCTAGAGTATTAAATATGGAAACAGAATTAGGGTTCGACTGGATATCAAGTTTTACGAGAATTCTACCAAAAATTCGGCAGAACCTCCCCTGTAAAATAGACATCTCTCTACTCAAAAGAGTAGAGCCGACCCTACAAGGAAATACACTTCGAAAAACTACACAAGGCACCATCAAAATCCCACGGTCGGACTCCAAACTACAGTCCACTGACCGGGGTCCATAAACATAGAAAAATTCCGAAAATACCAAAAATATCCTTAAAACATAGAAATTCATTTTATAAGTAGAAATTACATAATTAACCTTAAAACACTATAAAAACCGATAAAAACTCATTTTATTAGTAAAACCGTATATTATATATATAATTGAAAATAATTCACGAAAAATAGTTTTAATTAGTTAAAAATACCAATTAATTTGTAGAAATCATTTTTATACGTTAAATAACTATTAAAACCGATTAAATTAAATTTTTAGACAATTTAGGGTAAAATTACCAAAATACCCCTATATATATAAATATACTAAAATTCATTCAAAAATTCACCAAAAATTATACAACTATCCAAAATTAATTTTCTCAATATATTTATCAATAATATTAATAATTAAACTCAATTAACCAATTAAATTCAATTAAAAACACATTTAACCTAATTTTTCAAATTTACATAAACTTCAATAATTCAAAATAAATACATAAAAATTCATAAAAATTCCAAATAAATTCCTATAATTCATTTTAACACCTAATTTAACCATAAACCCCAATTTCATAATTTAAATAATTAATTTCCGAAAATTAGAAAATAATATTAAATATTCAAAAATACCCAAAAATCCAAAAAATCTCCAAAAATTCTACAAAAATTCATACATGTAGATTGAGCTACTAGGAACAACATTTGTGAAGGGAGTTTCCATGAATCAATCAATTCGAAGCTCAAAAAAAAAATCAAAAACCCTAATGTGACCGAAATAGAAAAATCAAAACCTAAGCAAATCTAAACCATTTTAGCTCAAACCAAAGCTAGAATCACACTCACCGGAGCTCAAGGAGAATAAAGAGACTGACGGTGTCAAAAATGGTGGCCGAAAATGGGAGAAATGGCAAAGGGATGATTTTCGGCCAAAAAGGAAAACAGGGGCTGCCGGCGCCGAGGAAGGGAGCTGCTGGCGGCGGGGGGTGGCAAGCCAGGAGGCACACCGACGGTAGGTGACCGGAGTTGCAGACGGTGAGGGGTGGTGGTTGGGCGTACGGGAGAAGAAGAAGAAGAAGAAAAAAGAAAAAAGAAAGGAAAGAAAAGAAAAGAAAAGAAAAAAAATAAAATAATTAATAAATAATAAAATTTTTAATAATTTAATAATAAATAAAATAATTAAATAACAATAAATTAATAAACAAATAATAAAATATTAGGGTAATACATTAAACCTTAATTAAATAAATATACACTCACATAGGCTTTATTTAGTCATTTAGAAATACGCATGAGTTCATGCAAGTCCGAAAAATATATTTAAAATAATTAATAATGAATTATTTACGTGAAAATTTCCTCGAAAATGCAAGTCCCGGGAAAATTTTACGTAAAGGACTGTAAATAATACACAGTAATAAAAATAGGTTTTAAATACATATGAACTCGTGAAAATTTCGTAATATATATACAAAAATTATTAACACTGTATATCCCGGTACAGTGTAAAAATATTTTAAAAATACAGGATATTACAATGTTAGTACTTAAAAATAATATTAAAATAAACCATGCACTAAATTAACATTATTAAAATAATAGTATTCGAAAATAATAAACATACATAATGAAATTTAAACGTCCAAAATAATAAGTTCCAAAATAACAATCTAAACCATAACAATCAGGCATTCTTATATATATTTGTATATACATGCATTTCACATAAATGCCAAACTCTGCTTTCATAAATATAATAAATGCAGGAAAACATTTATTTTAATATATGAAAGATCAAATAGAACCCCTATTAATTGCAATCTCAATCAACCATATCATCACTCTAGCCATACAGGCTCACTTAATTCCAAATAGATCACTTATTCCATTTTAGACAGTAGACTGGTCCCGAGACACTAAGTTAACCGAGCTCTAGCAGTCTAACTGTCAGTGTGATTGGCCCTGAGACACTTGGTCAACCTAGCTCCAACAATCACGCTATCAATCATATCCACCAATCTCAATCAAATCATAATTCACCTGTCACGACTAAAAACATGGGCCATGACCGGCGCTAAGGAACGGGAATTCTTTCGAATCCGGAACCTGTAGCAAGCCTAAAAAAATAAAACATGCAATAATAATAATAACATAAATAAAATATTTTGTAGCAGAAATAAATCTCATCTATAAAATAAAATAATAATCCACCAATAGATTTAACAATACAAATCAATCTCATATAAATAATCTTTTAATACAAAATCTCAGTTCAAATCTTTAAAATACAAATCTCATACAAACATAATACATAAATCTCACAACTGACTACAACTAATGCAGTGTCCTAGATTATAAAATAAAGTCAAGTGAGCAGTTTACATAGTAAAGCCGGGGTGGAAGAAATCTGGCGTGAAGGTCTGCTATTGAGGTCTGAAGACGATGACTCTCCTGAAAAATAGTCAATGGAGGGGAGTCAAACCTCACTGAGTGAATTGTTATAATATATATACAATGCATAGCCAAATGACAAATGCACACAGTCAATAGTATATATAATAAAGTATATATACAAGCAAATACACACGGATGCAGTAAAATCATTTTGTATATTTATTGAAAATAATATCTGATTATGAAGGATCAAATAGAACACTAAATGATTGCAACCTCAAAACAGTGTTAGATAACACTTTAGCCATCCAGGCTCACTTATTCCAAATAAATTCAATTGTTCCATTTGGACAGTAAATTGGGCCCCGAGACACTTGGTCAACCAGCTCTAGCAGTGTCAGTATGATTGGCCCCGAGACCCTTGGTCAACCGAGCTCCAGCAATCACACTCTCAAATCACATCACACATCAAATAAATCAATAAGATTAATATCCACCAATAGGTTAGTAATATAGCCTAAATGCTATCGTCGTATCAATACGTACTCAGTCCTAGTGCTGCCACTAGGTAGCACGTTCTATTGATATCCTTCAGTTTAAATATAAAACATACATTCATAAATTAAATGATGCATGATATTAAATAAAATATCAATATAAACCATATATATACTAGAAATATACCAAAAATAAACCAGGTATATTTCGAGTATATATATGTCAAATAAATTCAATTTAATTATAAAATAAACTATAAATATACCTAAAAATATTTTAAGATAATTTAATAATAAAACATGCATATAATTTGAAATATACCAAAAATAAACCTAAGAAATAATTAAACCATTTATGCATAATTTATAAATAAATCATACATTTCTAAAAACATGCATCCTAGAACACGTATATATAAGATAACAACTCACAGTTATTGCGCTCCTTGAGACGGGTCCGACGGGCCTAGTCCACTAGGCCTCGGCGTAACTTAATAAATGATAGGTACAGTATTTAAATAAATCTATCGGAATTCCTAGAGACTTAATCTAAAATACTAGACACAGAATCTGAATGAGAATTCGACCGGATATCACGTTTTACGAGAATTCTACCAAAAATCTGACAGAACGTCCCCTGTAAAATAGAAATCTCTCTACTCAAAGAGTAGAGCCGGTCCTGCAAAGAAACACACTTTGAATAAACACAGTTTCACAATCCCTCGGTCAGACTCCCAAACTACAATTTCACCGATCGAGGTTTAAAATTCACGAAATAATTACAGAATACATTTAAATGCCAGAAATACAAAAATGCCCTTTAATATTCAAAATAAATTTTATAAATCCAAATTACATAATTCGCCCTAAAAACATATTAAAAATCGATAAAAACGCATTTATTTAGAAAAATAGTATATTATAGATAATTTTAAAATAATTTACGAAAAATAGTTTTAATTAGTTAAAAATACTAAATAATTTGTAGAAATCATTTTTATATCTCAAATAACAATTAAAATCAATTTAATTATATGTTTAACCAATTGAGTGTCAAATTACCAAAAATACCCCTACTATATATAAATTCACTATAATTATTCAAAAATTCACTAAAAATAGTATAATTACTCAAAAATTAATTTCTCAACATATAATTCAATAATATCAATATTTATACTCAATTAACCAATTAATTTCAATAAAAACACATAATTAACCTAATTTTCCAAAAATCACATAAACTAAATAAATTCATAATAATTATATAAAAATCACAAAAATTAAAAATAAATTTATAAAATTCATTTTAACACCTATAAACACCATAAATCATAATTTTATAATTTAATTAATTAATTTACAAAAATTAAAAAATATTAATAAAATAATAAAAATTCACAAAAATCAAAATAATTCCCAAAAATTTCCACAAAAATTACCAAATGTATATTGAGCTACTAGAATCAATATTTATGAAGGAATTTTTCTTGAATCATTGAAATCGAAGCTCAAAAAATTCAAGAACCCTAGCAGGCTGAAAATGAAAATTCAAAACCTAGGGAAATCTAGATCAATTTAAGTCAAAAAAATCTTGGAAATGCACTCATCAGAGCTCAAGGAAGAGATTGAGACTGGTGGGGCTCGAAATGGTGGCCGGAATAGTTGTGATCGAAGTTGGAATGAATTTTGGCCTTTTGATGAAAATCCGACCAAAACTCACCGGAAATGGAAGCTTGGGATGGGCGGGAATGGCTGGAAGGGTTAGGTGGCACGCCGGGAAAGCAAAGGGACAGGAAGAAAATGGAGTTGCAGTGGCCGGAGGGAAGGGAAGGGACGATCGGGAGGAAGGAAGAAGGCTCAATGGTAAAGTTGTAATTTTGATGAAGTTTTGTTTTTGTATATATATTATATGTATATATGTATATATATATCTTTAGTTAATATTATTTTAATATATAAATATTATATACACAATAATTATCCACACACACTTATTTTAATAATATATATACACACATGTACATATATACACACTTAATTAATATTAAAACTATATAATATAATTTAATTAATTAAAATAAACCCTAATTTTAATTTAAATGCATGTATACGTATATAATTTTATTCGACACTTAAAAATCATGCATGAACTCATGCGACTTCATAAAATCGCTTAAAATAATTAATATTTATTATTTACGTTTTAATTTTCCTGAGAATAAAATCCCCGAGAAAATTTTACGTAAAGGACTTAAAATAATTAAAAATGACTTTTATAAATAACAAACTAATTAAATTGTAATATCCCGAGTTTTTAGATATTTTTTAACTGTATCGGGATATGCAGTGTTAATAATTTATATATATATTTATGATATTTTATGAGTTTTGTTATTTATTTAAAGCTAATTTTAATTTTTTATATTATTTTAAGATATTTACGTAAAATTTTTCCTGGAATTTTATTTTTGGGAAAAATTAACACATAAATAATTTAATATTAATTATTTTGACTAGTTTTATGAATTTGCATGAACTCATATATAATTTTAAAATGCTAAATAAAATGTATATATGCGTATTTATTTAAATAAATTAGGGTTTAATTAATTAACTTAATTTTTATTATTTAGTTTTAATATTAATTAATTAATTATAAGTGTATAAATTATTAAAATATATTAAAATATATGTGTGGTGAGTATTATTTGTGTGTGGGTTTATATTATTATAATATATGGTGTGGATTATATATATATATACACAATTATTTCACAAAAATCAAAGTTTGTAGAAATTACAATACTGCCATCGTCCCCTTTCCTTACATTTTCGATCGTCCTCCTCCAAATTTCGGCCGCTGTAACTCATTTTTATTGCCATCGGTGTGCCTCTTGGCTTGCCACCACCACCTCCAGCCATTCCCGCCGTCCCTAGCCACCATTTCTGACGTGTTTTAGCCGGAAAAGTCAAAATCATTTCTATCGCCGATCGACATGATTCCGACCACCATTTTCTACACCGCCAGTCTCTATCTTCTCCTTGAGCTCCGATGAGTGTGATTTCAAACTTTTTTTCACTTAAAATGGTCTAGATTTCCCTAGGTTTTGATTTTCCATTTTTGGCCTATTAAGGGTTCTTGATTTTTTTAAGCTTCAATTTGATTGATTCAAGAAAAATCCCTTCACAAAATTTGATCCAGTAGCTTAATATTACTCTGTGAATTTTTTTGGAATTTTTGGAATTTATTTTGATTTTTGGAAATTTTTTATTAATTTTATTATTATTTTCTAATTTTTGAAAATTAATTAATTAAATTATGAAAATTGTGTTTTATGGTAATTATAGGTTTTGAAATGCATTTTATAAATTTATTGGTAATTTTTGTGAATTTTATATATTTATTTTGAATTTATTTAGTTTATGTAATTTTGGAAAATTAGGTTAATTATGTGTTTAATTGAAATTAAATGGTTAATTGAGTGTATTTATTGATATTATTGAATTATATGTTGATAAAATTAATTTTGAGTAATTATACTATTTTTGGTGAATTTTTAATTAATTTTAAGTGAATTTATACATATAGGGGTATTTTGGTAATTTGACACTAAATTGGTTTAAAATGTAATTAAAATTGGTTTTAATAGTTATTTAAGGTATAAAAATGATTTCTATAAATTATTTAGTATTTTTAACTAATTAAAACTATTTTTCATAAATTATTTTTGTAATATCCCGTGTTTTTAAATATTTTAATACTGCATCGGGGTATGCAGGTGTGTAATAATTTTTATATATATACTATGATATTTTTACTAGTTGATGTGTATTTAAAACCTATTTTAATTATTGTGTATTATTTAAAGTGTTTTACGTAAAATTTTCCCGAGACTTTCATTGTCGGGAGGAAATTTTCACGTAAAATAATTTATTATTAATTATTTTAAATATATTTACGGACTTGCATAAACTCATACGTATTTTTAAAATACTAAATAAAGCCTATGTGTAACTTATTTATTTAATTAGGGGTTTTAATTTATTACCCTAATATTTTATTATTTGTTTATTAATTTTATTGATATTTAATTATTTTATTTATTATTAAATTGTAAATAATAATGTGTGGTGTGTGATTTTTCCCAAATATTTTATTAAAAATTATTTTTTATTTATTTATTTTTTTTCTTTTTTCTTTTTCTTTCTTTTTCTTTTTCTTTTCTTTTCCTTTCCTTTTCTTTTCTTCTTCTCCTTTCTTCTTCCCCGATTGTGCCCGATCACCAACCACTGTTTGCAATTGTCGTTCCCTTACTGTCGGTGTGCCGCCAGCAGCTCCGCCTTCCCCAGCCAGCTGCTCTGCTGCCCCAAGCTCCTTCCCCGGGCACCGGCTAGCCCCTATTTTCCCCATTTTGGCCGAAACTCCTCTCCTCGCCGTTCACTAACTTTTCGGCCACCATTTTTGACACCGCCGGTCCTCTTTCTTCTCCTTAAGCTCCGGTGAGTGTGATTCTAGCTTTGGTTTGAGCTTAAATGGTCTTGATTTGCTTAGGTTTTGAATTTTCAATTTCGGCCATATTAGGGTTTTTGATTTTTTTGAGCTTCGAATTGATTGATTCATGAAAACTCCCTTCACAAATGTTGATCCTAGTATCTCAATATACATGTGTGAATTTTTGGAGATTATTTTGATTTTTGGGTATTTTTGAATATTTTAATATTATTTTCTAATTTTTGAAAATTAATTATATAAATTATGAAATTGTGTTAAATTAGGTGTTGAAAATGAATTATAGGAATTTATTTGGAATTTTTATGAATTTCTAAGTATTTATTTTGAATTATTTAAGTTTATGGAATTTTGGAAAATTAGGGTTAAATGTGTTTTTAATTGAAATTAATTGGTTAATTGAGTTAATTATTTATATTATTGATAAATATGTTGAGAAAATTAATTTTTGATAATTATACTATTTTTGGTGAATTTTTGAAGTAATTTTAGTATATTTATATATATAGGGGTTATTTTGGTAATTTTACACAAAATTGGGCTAAAAATGTAATTTAATTGGTTTTAATAATTATTTAAGGTATAAAAATGATTTCTACAAATTATTTAGTATTTTTAACTAATTAAAACTATTTTTCGGGAATTATTTTCAATTATATATATAATATACGGTTTTACTGATAAAATGAGTTTTTATCGGTTTTTATTATTTTTAAAGGTTAATTATGTAATTTCTATGTATAAAATGTATTTCTATATTATAAGGGTATTTTTGGTATTTCTGTATTTATTCTGTGTTTGTGGACACCGGTCGGTAGACTGTAGTTTGAAGTCCGACGGAGGGGTTGTGAATGTAATTTTGTGTTTATTTTCAAGGTGTGTTTCTTTGCAGGGTCGGCTCTACTCTTTGAGTAGAGAGATGTCCGTTTTACAGGGGAGGTTTCTGTCGAATTTTTGGTAGAATTCTCGTAAAACGTGATGTCCAGTCGAACCCTAATCCTGTTTCTGTGTTTAATATTCTAGATCGAATTCTAGGATTTTCTGTTAGGTTTATTCTGATTTTTATCGTTATTGTTTGTTTAGTTTGCGCTGAGATCGAGGCCTAGTGGACCAGGCCTGTCGGATCCATCTCGTGGAGCGTACTAATTTGTGAGTTGCTATTATATATATATATGCTTAGGATGCATGATTTAGAAATGCATGTTTTATTTTGATTAAATATGCATAAATAATTTGATTATTTCTTAAGTTTATATTTAGTTTATTTTGGTTTATTTTTGGTATATATTAAATTATATGCATGTTTTATTAATGAACTGTGTTTAAAATGTTTTCAAATATATTTCTAGCTTAATTTATAATTTGATTGGATTTATTTGACGTATATATACTCGAAATATACCTGGTTTATTTTTGGTATATTTCCAGTATATATATGTGGTTTATATTGTTATTTTATTTAAATTCATGCATCATTTGTTTGTGAATGAATGTTTTATATTTATTAATGAAGGATATCAATAGAACGTGCTACCTAGTGGGCAGCACTAGGACCGAGTACGTACCGGTACGCCTATAGTATTTAGGCTATATTACTAACCATTTATGGATATTGATTAGATATGATTATTTGATGTGTGAGATATGGTTTGGAGGTGTGATTGCTGGAGCTCAGTTGACCAAGTGTCCTCGGGGCCAATCACACTGGCAGTCAGACTGCTGGAGCTCGGTTGACTTAGTGTCTCGAGGCCAGTCTACTGTCCCAAATGGAATAAGTGAATATTTTGGAAATAAGTGAGCCTGTATGGCTAGAGTGTTGTCTAACACTGCTTTGAGGTTGCGATATCATAGGGTTCTATTTGATCCTTCATAAACGATGATTTTCAGTAAAATATATAAAAAATGATTTTCTACATCTGTGTGAATTTGCCTGTATATATACATATTATATATATACTGTTGACTGTATGCATTGTCATTTAGTAGGCATGTATATATATTATAGTAATTCACTCAGTGAGGTCCTGACTCCCTCCATTGACAATTTTTCAGGAGAGTCTACATCTTTAGACCTCAGTAGCAGGGCCTATACGTCGGATTTCTTCCACCCCGGCTTTTTTATGTAAACTGCTTCTCTGAGTCCTGAGTTTTATTTTATCTAGACACTGCAGTAGTCATTAAATATTTAAAGAGATATTGTATTATGTATTTGAACTGGGATTTGTATTAAAAGAGATTTATATATATGTAATGATGAGGATTTGATTTAAATCCAGTTGGTGGAAATGTTGTTGTGATATTTATGGTTTTTTATTTCCGCTACTTTATATATTATTATTATATTGTATGTTATTTTATTTTTAGGCTTACTACGGGTTCTGGATTCGAAAGAATTCCGTTCCCTAGCGCCGGTCATGACCCCTGTTTTGGGTCATGACAATTTTCAAATTATATATATAATATATGATTTTTCTAAATAAATGAGTTTTATCGGTTTTTTAACATGTTTTGGGTGGGTAATTATGTAATTTGGATTGATAAAATGTATTTTTATTATAAAAGGGCATTTTCGATATTTTGTAATTATTCTGTGAATTGTGAACCTCGGTCGGTGAATTGTAGTTTGGAGTCTGACTGAGGGATTGTGGTTGTGTTCAATGTTTTTTTCAAAGTGTGTTTTCTTTGCAGGACCGGCTCTACTCTTTGAGTAGATAGATGTTCGTTTTACAGGGGAGGTTCTGCCGAATTTTTGGTAGAATTCTCATAAAATGTGATGTCCGGTCGAATTCCTATTCTAATTCTGTGTCTTGCATTCTAGATTGAGTTTCTAGAAAATTTCGTTAGAATTATTTTGATTTCCTGTTGTCGTTTGTTTGCTTAGTTGCGCCGAGGGCTGAGGCCTAGTGGACCAGGCCCGTCGGACCCATATCGAGGAGCGCAATAACAGTGAGTTGTTATTATATATATATATATATATATATATATTATATATATAATATATATATATATATATATATATATATATATATATATATATATATATATATATATATTTAGGGTGCATGTTTTAGAAATGTATGGTTTAATTTGATAAAATATGCATAAATGATTTAATTAGTACTTAGGTTTATTTTTGGTATATTTTTTATATATTTTGAAATTATATGCATGTTTTATTAAACATTTATACTTAAAATGTTTTTAAATATATTTCTAGTTTATTTTACAATTATATTGGATTTATTTGATGTATATATACTTGAAATATACCTGGTTTACTTTTGGTATATTTCTAGTATATATATGGTTTATATTGCTATTTTATTGAAATTCATGCATCATGTATTTATGAATGTATGTTTCATATATTAATGAAGGATATCAATAGAACGTGCTACTTAGTAGGCAACACTAGGACCGAGTACGTACCGGTATGATCATAGAATTTAGGTTATATTACTAACCTATTTATGGATATTTGATTGGATTGATTTATTTGATGTGTGATGTGATTTGGGAGTGTGATTGTTGGGGCTCAGTTGACCAAGTGTCTTGAGGCCAAACACACTGGACAGTCAGACTGCTAGAGCTCGGTTGACTTAATGTCTTGGGGCCAGTCTACTGTTCCAAATAGAACAAGTGAATGTATTTGGAATAAGTGAGCCCTATATGGCTAGAGTGTTCTCTAACACTGTCTTGAGGTTGCAATTTTCTAGGGTTCTATTTGATCCTTTATAAACGGTGATTTTTAGTAAACATATAAAAATGATTTTGCTGCATTTGTGTGTATTTGCTTATATATATATTTATTATATATACTATTGATTGTGTGCATTGTCATTTAGTATGCATGTATATATATTATAACAATTCACTCAGTGAGGTCTGACTCCCCTCCGTTGACTATTTTTTTAGGAGAGTCATCGTCTTCAGACCTCAATAGTGGACCTATATGCCGGATTTCTTCCACCCCTGCTTCACTATGTAAACTGCTTATTTGAGTTTTATTTTATAATCTAGACATTGCAGTAGTTATAAATAGTTATGGGGTTTGTGTATTTATTTGTGTGAGTTATCTATTTTAAGTATTTGAACTGGAACATGTATTAAAAGTTTATTTATATATGAGATGAGTTGTTTCAATTTTAATTTCATTTGATGGATTATTATTTTAAATATTTATGATTTTATTTCCGCTGTAGAGCACTTTAATTATGTTATTATGATTATTGCATGTTTCAATTTATTTTAAGGCTTGCTACGGGTTTCGGATTCGAAAAGAATTCCCATTCCCTAGCGTCGGTCATGGCCCCTATTTTGGGGTCATGACAAAGTTGGTATCAGAGCGAGTTTTTGTGTTAGGGCTTAGTTGTGTGAGTTATGGCCCTAGTTTTCAGTGTTGTGTTTTTCTTTTAAAACTACTATAGTAAATTAAGTTTGAGTATGTCTTGATGAGTATTCCTTGCTTTAGTTTTCTGTGTTATTCCTCCATTGTCTATTTTGTTTGAACTCTTCTGTTTGTCTTTTCAGAATGAGGAGGGCGAAGCGCGTGTCTCTCCATCGATCATTGAGGCTAAGGATGAGGTTTTAGGATGAGGTTTTACCTCATGAGTAGCAAGTTAGACGTAGAGGTCGTGGTAGAGGTAGACCTCGAGGAGCGGGCAGGTCACTGTAGACAGAGAGAGATACAGGACGAGGAGCCTGTAGAACCTAAGTATGAGGATATTCCTGTACCTCCAATCGTTCAACCTGTTCAGCCTGTTCAGCTTGCCTATCAGTAGGGTATGTCTGACCTTGAGGCAGCTATATTCTATGCCAAAGTTGGCAGGATTGCTTTCGATGGGATTTTTGATCCTCTAGATTTTCTGCACGTGATCGAGGACTAGGACTCGGACTACTCACACCGAGTACCAGCAGATCATGATTGTTGACCTGTCTATTGAGGGACCAGCCCTAGGACTGGTTTATTCAGATGATCCAGCCTTACATGTTGACGATGACCTCGGCTCAGTTTAGAGAATGGTTTATGAGGAGATTCTACCCAGAGCCTCTTCGTTTAAGTTATCGTCTCAGATTGACTAGCATATCTCGTGGTGATCGATTAGTAGAGGAGTACACCCTCTGACTGGGTAGATATGCAGAGGATCTTATGTGAGATCAATATTTCGCAATCACCACCTATGTCATCGGATTGGGTTCAACATTTGGCTGGTATACCTACAATGGGCCTTACTCTAGAGTCTTTGATTGAGTTAGCCAGGGAGATTGAGCTAAGGCTAGTTAGGTAGGGAGCGATGCCTGATTATTACTAGCTGGGTGTTCAGTCGAGTGGATTGCAGACTACTCTATATTTGAGTTTTCATGTTGGTTTGAGTAGTCAGCAGAGAGGTCCGACTCAGCAGAGTCAGAGGCAGTAATGTCACGACCCAAAACAGGGGCCATGACCGGCGCTAGGGAACGGGAATTCTTTCGAATCCGGAACCCCGTAGCAAGCCTAAAAATAAATAAATCATGCCACAATAACAATAAAAAATAATATGCAGCGGAAATAAAAATCATAATATCATTATATTATCCATATCAACTGGATATAAATAAAAATCTCATCCCATACATAAAATCTTTTTAATACAATCCAGTTTTAACATAATATATCTCCTTTAAAATAAAGTACATGAAAATCCAATACTGTAATTCACAACTACTGCAGTGTCTAGATAAAATAAATTAGACTCAAGTAAACAATTTACATAAAGAAGCCGGGGGCGGAAAGAAATCCGGCGTATCGACCTGCTACTGAGGTCTGAGGAAGTTGACTCTCCTGAAAAATAGTCAACGGAGGGGAGTCAGACCTCACTGAGTGAATTACTAGTAGTATATATACATACACACTAAGTGATAATGCATACAGTCAACAGTATATATATAATATGTATATATACAGGCAAATTCATACAGATGCAGAAAAATCATTTTTTTTATATATTTTACTGAAAAATCCCAGTTTATGAAGGATCACATAGAACCCTAGAATATCGCAACTCAGAAAATAGTGTTAAACAACACTCAAGCCACACAGGCTCACTTAATCCAAAATATATCCACTTAATCCATTTGGACAGTGAGACTGGCCCCGAGACACTAAGTCAACCGAGCTCCAGCAGTCTGACTGCCAGTGTGATTGGCCCCGAGACACTTGGTCAACCGAAGCTCCAGCAATCACACCCACAAACCACATCTCACATATCGATAATCATAATCAAATCAATATCCACAAATAAGTTAGTAATATAGCCTAAATACTATAGGCGTACCGGGTACGTACTCGGTCCTAGTGCTGCCCACTAGGTAGCACGTTCTATTGATATCCTTCATTAATAAATAATAAAACATTCATTCACAAATATAAATGATGCATGAATATAAATGAAACAACAATATAAACCATATATATACCGAAAATATACCAAACATAAACCAGGTATATTTTGAGTATATATATGTCAAATAAATCCAATCAAATCATGAATTAAACTAAAAATATATTTAAAAACATTTTAAATATATTTTATTTACAAAACATGTATATAATTTATTATATACCAAAAATATACTTGAATATAAATCACATTATTTATGTATATTTAGTCAAAATAAAACATGCATTTTCTAAATCATGCATCCTAAGCATATATATATAATATAGTAACTCACCTAATGCGCTCCACGAGACAGGGTCCGACGGGCCTGGTCCACTAGCCCTCGGTCTCGGCGCAACTAAACAAGCAATAAATAACCGACATTAGAATAAACCTAACAGAAATCCTAGAATTCAATCTAGAGTATTAAACACAGAATCGAAAATTAGGGTTCGATTGGACATCACGTTTTACGAGAATTCTACCAAAAATCCGACAGAACCTCCCCTGTAAAACGGACATCTCTCTACTCAAAAGAGTAGAGCCGACCCTGCAAAGAAACACACTTCGAAAAACGAGCTCAACACAATCAAAATCCCACGGTCGGACTCCAAACTACAGTCCACCGACCGGGGTCCACAAACACAGAATAATATTCCAGATATACCGAAAATATCCTTAAATCACAGAAATACATTTTATAAATAAAAATTACATAATTGACCTTGAAACACTATAAAAACCAATTAAAACTCATTTTATTAGAAAAACCGTATATTATATATATAATTGAAAATAATTCCTGAAAAAATAGTTTTAATTAGTTAAAAATACTAAATAATTTGTAGAAATCATTTTTATACCTTAAATAAATATTAAAACCAATTAAATTACATTTTTAGACAATTTAGGGTAAAATTACCAAAATACCCCTATATATATAAATATACTTAAATTACTTCAAAAATTCACCAAAAATCATACACTTATCCAAAATTAATTTTCTCAACATATTTATCAATAATATTAATAATTAAACTCAATTAACCAATTAAATTCAATTTAAAACACAATTAACCTAATTTTCCAAAATCACCTAAACTTCAATAATTAAAAATAAATACTTAGAAATTCATAAAAATTCCAAATAAATTCTTATAATTCATTTCAACACCTAATTTAACCCATAAACTCCAATTTCATAATTTAAATAATTAATTTCCGAAAATTAGAAAATAATATTAAAATATTCAAAAATACCCAAAAATCCAAAAAATCTCCAAAAATTCTACAAAAATTCATACATGTAGATTAAGCTACTAGGAACAACATTTGTGAAGGAAGTTTCCATGAATCATCCAATTCGAAGCTCAAAAAAATCGAAAACCCTAATAGGCCGAAATTTACAAATCGAAACCTAAGCAATTCTAGACCATTTTAGCTCAAACCAAAGCTAGAATAACACTCACCGGAGCTCAAGGAGAAGAAAGAGACCGGCGGGTGTCGAAAACGGTGGCCGGAGGAGGGAAGAAACGGCGGTAGCTCGACTTTCGGCCTCTAAAGCTAATTCCGGCCAAAAACTCGTCGGGAAAGGGGCTGCTGGCAGCGGGGAAACGGCTGGAGGCGACGGTGGCAAGCCGAGAGGCACACCGGCGGTGAAGGAATGGCAGTTTGCAGCGGTGAGGGATGGTGGTCGGGCGTCGGGCGTGGGAAAGAAGAAGGAGAAGGAGTCGGGGGCAAAATGGTAATTTGGCAAATTCTTTTGATTTTTAATGTATATATGTATATATATATACTTTATACTTTATATTAAAATAATATTAAATTACACACATCAAATATACACCACACACATTAAAATATTAAAATTTTAATAATTTATACCAAATAAAATTAATTAAATAACAATTAAAATAATTAAATACTTAATAAAATATTAGGGAATTAATAAACCCTAATTAAATAAATATACACACACCGACTTTATTTAATAATTTAAAAATATGTATGAGTTCATGCAAGTCCGTAAATACCTTTAAAATAATTAATAATACATTGTTTACGTGAAAATTTCCCCCGAAAATGCAAGTCCCGGGAAAATTTTACGTAAAAACACTGTAAATAATACACCGTAATTAAAATAGGTTTTTAAATACATATTAACTCGTAAAAATATCACATATATATTCAAAATTATTGACACTGCATATCCCGGTACAGTGTAAAAAATATTTTTAAAAACACGGGATATTACAGTCTTCCCCCCTTACAGGAATTCGTCCCCGAATTCCAGAAAACAAGATTACAGAATCAGGAAGGAAAGAGATACGGGTAAGAAGCTCGCATCTCAGCTTCAGTCTCCCACGTATGCTCTTCAACTCTGTCACTACGCCACAAAACCTTGACCATCGGAATCTGCTTCGATCGCAACTGTCGAACTTGAAAATCTACGATCGCCACAGGTTCTTCCACAAAAGTCAAATCTTCACTCACTTCCACACTATCAGGTTGCAACACGTGTGAGGGGTTTGAGATATACTTCCTCAACATCGAGATATGAAATACTGGATGCACCTGTGACATACTCGGAGGCAAATCCAACCGATATGCAACAGTGCCAACTCTCTCCAGAATCTCAAACGGTCCAATGTATCTCGGTGCTAACTTACCCTTCCTGCCAAATCTCATCACACCCTTCATCGGAGATACTTTCAGAAAAATGAAATCTCCAACCTGAAACTCCACATCTCTTGCGCCTAGGATCCGCATAACTCTTATGTCTGCTTACTGCGGTCTCTAATCTTCGCTTGATCACGACGACTTTCTCTGCAGCATCCTGAACCATCTCTGGTCCAGTCAAAGCTCTCTCACCAATCTCATCCCAACTCAAAGGGGGATCTACACTTCCTTCCATACAACGCCTCGTATGGTGCCATGCCAATACTGCTATGGTAGCTGTTATTATATGCAAACTCAACAAGCGACAAATGATCATCCCAGCTACCTCCCAAATCCAAGACACACATCCTCAACATATCTTCCAGTGTCTGGATCGTCCTCTCAGACTGACCGTCTGTCTGAGGATGAAAAGCAGTACTGAAATCCAACCTAGTGCCCACCGCTTCCTGCAACTTCTGCCAAAAATGAGAAGTGAACACTGAACCTCTATCTGACACAATGGACACAGGTACTCCATGAAGGCATACAATATGCCTTCACGTACAACTTCGCCAATCTAGCAACTGAATATGTGGCTTTCACAGGCAAGAAATGTGCAGACTTCGTCAATCTGTCTACAATCACCCAGATGGAATCGTATCCATCCTTCGAACGAGGTAAACCGACCACAAAAATCCATAGCTATCCTTTCCCACTTCCACTCGGGAATAGAAGAGGCTGAAGCTTCCCAGAAGGCTTCTGATGTTCGGCTTTCACTTGCTGACAAGTCAAGCACTTAGCAACATAATCAGCAACATCCTTCTTCAATCCATCCCACCAGTATAAATCTCTGATACTGTGGTACATCTTAGTAACACCTGGATGAACGCTGTAAGCTGTGGAATGTGCTTCCTCTAAAATCTCTTCTCCTCAAATCATCCACATCAGGAACACACAATCTACCACTGATCCACAACACACCATCATCATCGAGTGTGAAATCAGTGAACTTCCCTGCTCTGACATTCTCTGCAAGCTCTTCTAGAATAGGATCTCGGCTCTGAGCTGCTTTAATCTTATCCCTCAGTACAGATCGTACTTTAAACTGAGCTAACAGTCCACCTGATCTACTAATCTTCATCATCAGACCTTGATCCACCAACAAATGCAACTCCTGGATCAATGGTCTCCTCTCAACACCGATGTGAGCAAGACTACCTGAGGACTTCCTACTCAAGGCATCTGCTACCACATTAGCCTTACCCGGATGGTAAAGAATCTCGCAATCATAATCCTTCATCAGTTCCCAACCATCGTCTTTGCCTCAAATTCAGATCTCGCTGCTGGAAAATGTACTTAAGGCTCTTGTGATAAGTAAATATCTCACAAGTCACCCCCGTACAGATAATGTCTCCAAATCTTCAAAGCAAAGATCACTGCAGCCATCTCAAGATCATGTGTGGGATAGTTCTGCTCATGCTTCTTCAACTGCCTCGAAGCATAGGCTATTACCCTTCCATTCTGCATCAACACACAACCAAGACCAATTCTAGAGGCATCACAGTAAACTGTGAACTTATCCACACTATTAGGCCAAAGCTAATACTGGCGCTGTGGTCAACTTCTCCTTCAACAACTGAAAACTATTCTCACAAGCTTCTGACCACTCGAATCTAACATTCTTCTGAGTCAAGCGAGTCATAGGGGCTGCAATCCTGGAAAAATCCTGCACAAACCGCCTATAATACCCGGCTAAACCCAGAAAACTCTGAATCTCAGTAACTGAAGTAAGTCTAGGCCACTCAGATACTGCCTCAACCTTCTGTGGATCAACCTGAATACCTTCTTTTAGACACTACGTGTCCAAGAAAAGAAACACTCTCCATCCAGAAATCACACTTCGAGAATTTAGCATAAAGCTGATGATCTCTCAGTGTCTGTAGTACAATCCTCAAGTGATATACATGCTCTTCCATACTCCTCGAATATACCAGTATATCATCAATGAAGACTACTACAAACTGATCCACATACGGTCTGAATAC
>CANTUR010002133.1:0-45898 GCA_947683625.1 Mallotus nudiflorus
CAAATCTCATAACACCCTTCATCGGAGATACCTTCAGAAAAACAAAATCTCCAACCTGAAACTCCACATCTCTATGCCTAGGATTTGCATAACTCTTCTGCCTGCTAACTGCGGTCTCTAATCTTCGCTTAATCACAGCAACTTTCTCTACAGCATTCTAAACCATCTCAGGTCCAGTCAAAGCTCTCTCACCAATCTCATCCCAACTCAAAGGGGATCTATACTTCCTTCCATACAACGCCTCATATGGTGCCATGCCAATACTGCTATGGTAGCTGTTATTATATGCAAACTCTACTAGTGGCAAATGATCATCCCAGCTACATCCCAAATCCAGGACACACATCCTCAACATATCTTCCAGTGTTTGGATCGTCCTCTCAGACTGACCATCTGTCTGAGGATGAAAAGCAGTACTGAAGTCCAACCTAGTGCCCATCGCTCCTGCAACTTCTGCCAAAAATGAGAAGTAAACACCGAACCTCTATCTGATACAATGGACACAGGTACTCCATGAAAGCACACAATATGCTTCACATACAGCTTCACCAATCTGGCAACAGAATAAGTGGCTTTCACAGGCAAGAAATGTGTAGACTTCGTCAACCTGTCTACAATCACCCATATGGAATCGTATCCATCCTTAGAACGAGGTAAACCGACCACAAAATCCATAGCTATCCTTTCCCACTTCCACTCGGGAATAGGAAGAGGCTGAAGCTTCCCAGAAGGCTTCTGATGTTCGGCTTTCACTTGCTGACACGTCAAACACTTAGTAACATAATCAGCGACATCCTTCTTCAATCCATCCCACCAGTATAAATCTCTAATACTATGGTACATCTTAGTGACACCCGGATGTATGCTATAAGCTGTAGAATGTGCTTCCTCTAGGATCTCTTCTCTCAAATCATCCACATCAGGAACACACAATCTACCACTGATCCACAACACACCATCATCATCGAGTGTGAAATCAGTGAACTTCCCTGCTCGAACATTCTTTGCAAGCTCTTCTAGAATAGGATCTCGGCTCTGAGCTGCTTTAATCCTATCCCTCAATACAGATCACACCTTAAATTGAGCTAGCAGTCCACCTGATCTACTAAGCTTCCTCATCAGACCTTGATCCACCATTAGATGCAACTCTTGGATCAATGGTCTCCTCTCAACACTGATTTGAGCAAGACTGCCTGAGGACTTCCTACTCAAGGCATCTGCTACTACATTAGCTTTACCCGGATGATATAGAATCTCACAGTCATAATCCTTCAACAATTCTAACCATCTTCTCTGCCTTAAATTCAAATCTCTCTGCTGGAAAATGTACTTAAGGCTCTTGTGATCAATAAATATCTCACAAGTCACCCCGTACAGATAATGTCTCCAAATCTTCAAAGCAAAGATCACTGCAGCCATCTCTAGGTCATGTGTAGGATAATTCTGCTCATGCTTCTTCAATTGCCTTGAAGCATAGGCTATCACCCTTCCATTCTGCATCAACACATAACCAAGGCCAACTCTAGAGGCATCACAATAAACTGTGAACTTATCCACACTTTTAGGCAAAGCTAACACTGGCGCTGTGGTCAACTTGTCCTTCAACAACTGGAAACTATTCTCACAAGCTTCTGACCACTCAAATCTAACATTCTTCTGAGTCAAGAGAGTCATAGGGGCTGCTATTCTGGAAAAATCCTGCACAAACCGCCTATAATACCCGGCTAAACCTAGAAAAATTCGAATCTCAGTAACAGAAGTCGGTCTAGGCCACTCAGACACTGCCTCAATCTTCTGTGGATCAACCTGGATACCTTCTTTAGACACCACGTGTCCAAGAAAAGAAACACTCTCCATCCAGAAATCACACTTCGAGAATTTAGCATAAAGCTGATGATCTCTCAGTGTCTGTAATACAATCCTCAAGTCATATACATGCTCCTCCATACTCCTAGAATAAACTAGTATATCATCGATGAAGACTACCATAAATTGATCCACATACGGTCTGAATAACCTGTTCATCAGGTCCATAAAAGTTGCTGGTGCATTAGTCAAACCAAAAGACATCACCAGAAACTCATAATGGCCATATCGAGTGTGGAATGCTGTCTTAGGAATATCAGCTTCACTAATCCGCAACTGATGATAACCCGACCTCAAGTCAACCTTAGAAAAGAACTGTGCACCCTGTAGCTAATCAAATAAGTCATCTATCCTCGGGAGAGGATACTTGTTCTTTACTGTCACCTTATTCAGCTCTCTATAGTCAATGCACAGTCTCAGGATACCATCCTTCTTCTTCACAAACAGGACTGGTGCACCCCCAAGGAGAAACACTGGGTCTGATAAAGCCCTTATCCAACAACTCTTGCAACTGCTCCTTCAACTCTTTCAACTCTGCAGGAGCCATTCTGTAGGGTGGCATAGATATAGTAGTAGTACCTGGAACCACATCTATATAGAACTCAATCTCTCTGTGAGGTGGTAAACCTGGCAACTCCTCGGGAAAAACATCAGGAAACTCATAAGCAACAGGAACATTTATGAGTGACAACTTCTCGACTGAAGTATCCCTAACTAATGCCAAATATCCCTGACAACCTTTCTCAATAACTTCCTAGCGTAATAGCATAAATAAGATTCTGAGGTGCTGAACTCCTATCACCAACAAACTTAAACTCTTCTTCATCAGGAATTCTGAAAGTCACGTCTTTATTCCTGCAATCTACCACAACATAGTGCTGAGGTAAACAATCCATTCCTAAAATAACATCAAACTCCATCACATCCAACAAAATCAAATCATCGGGTAATTCTCTATCTCCCACGAGAACTGGACAACCAGAAAGAACAATATCGGTGTCTAAGGAATCGCTCAGAGGAGTGGCAATAGACAAAGGAAAAGCCATCCTCGAAGCTTGCCAACAAAATTTAGAAGCAAAAACAGGAGAAACAAACGAATGTGTGGCACCCGGATCAAACAAAACCCATACATCCAGGTAACAAACAGAAACAATACTTGCCACGACTGCATTGGATGCCTGAGCATCCTGCTGAGTGAGATGAAAAACTCTGGCCTGTCCTCGACCTCCCTGCTGACTGGTAGAAGCCTGGCCAACACCTCTGACACCTCCTCTAGTACCTCTACCACGACTCTACTGTGGAACAAGCTGAGTGGAACTCTGATGCTGAGCTGGTGGTAACTGAAATGGCACGGGTGTAGCACTAGCAATCGACTACTGTGGGAATCACAGAATCTGCGGCTACTGATACCCGGAATAAGGACACGATTTGGCAAAATGTCCTGTCTGTCCGCATCTGAAGCATGTTAGTGGTGGTCAGATAACACGATCCCTGATGGACTCTAGCACAAGTCTGGCAAACACTGGCAGCTGATCTAGAACTACAACCACTGCCTGCTGCTCGACAGCACCTGACCCAAGTTTGAATGATCTACGCTGACCTCCACGGCCATGTCTACTGCTTCGATGCACTCACTGCTGCTGTCTCTGACTCTGCTGAGTCTGACCTCACTGCTGACTACTCGAACCAACATGAAAACTAGAGTATGGAGTAGCCTGCAATCCACTCAACTGAACTCCTAGCTGGTAGTAATCAGGCATCGCTCCCTGCCTAACTAGCCTCAGCTCAATCTCCTTGGCTAATTCAATCACAGATTCTAGAGTAAGGCCTACTATAAGCATACCAGAAAATGCTGAACCCAATCCAGTGACATATGTAGTGACAGCGAAGTACTGTCCTCGGCATCAGATCCTCTGCATATCTACCCAGCTGAAGAAACTCTCGGGTGTACTCCTCTACAGATCGATCACTGTAGAAATGCTGGTCAAACGGAGACGATAGCTCATACGAAGAGGCTCTAGATAGAATGCCCTCATAAACCGCTCTAGGAACTGAGCCCAGGTCATCGTCATCATATAAGGCTGGATCATCTGAATAAACCAATCTAAGGCTGGTCCCTCAACAGACAACTCGACGATCATGATCCGCTGGTACTCGGTATGAGCAGTCCGAGTCCGAGTCTCAATCGCATGCAGAAAATCTAACGGATCGGAAGTACCGTCAAAAGCAATCCTGCCAACTCTGGCATAGAACAAAGCTGCCTCAGGGTCAGACATACCCTGCTGATAGGCAGGCTGAACAACTGGAGGCACAGGAACATCAAATTCAGGCTCTATAGGCTCCTCGTCCTGTAACTCTCTTTGCCTACGGCGACCTGCCGCTCCTCGAGGTCTACCTCTGCCACGACCTCTACGTCTAACTGGCTGCTTAGGAGGCAAAACCTCACCTTGAAAAGACTCATCATCCTCGGCCTCAATGATCGGTGGAGCGACACGCGTTCGCCTCCTCATTCTGAAAAGACAAACGGAAAGATTCAGAAAAAACAGACAAAGGAGGAATAATGCAAAAAACTAAAGCAAGGAATACTCGTCAAGACATACTCGAACCTAATTCATTGCAATAGTTTAACAGAAAACACAACTCTGAAAACTAGGGCCACAACTCACACAACTAAGCCCTGACAAAGAACTTCGCTCTGATACCAACTTTGTCACGACCCAAAACAGGGGCCATGACCGGTGCTAGGGAACGGGAATTCTTTCGAATCCGGAACCTGTAGCAAGCCTAAAAATAAAATAAAATATACAATAACAATAATAACAACACATAGTGCAGCGGAAATAAAATCATAAATATCAAATAATATCCATATCTCGTATAGATAAATCCTTTGAATACACATCCAGCTCAAATTCTTAAAATACATATCTCATATAAATACAATACATCAAACCCATAATTTATTTACAACTACTGCAGTGTCTAGATTATAAACATAAAACTCAAGTGAGCAGTTTACATAAAGAAGCCGGGGCGGAAGAAATCCGACGTACAGGCCTACTACTGAGGTCTGAAGACGATGACTCTCCGAAAAAATCATCAACGGAGGGGAGTCAGACCTCACTGAGTGAATTACTATAGTATATATACATGCATACTAAATGACAATGCATACAGTCAATAGTACATATATAAATATATGTATACAGGCAAATACACACAGATGCAATAAAAATCATTTTATATATTTTGCTGAAATTCACAGTTTATGAAGGATCAAATAGAACTCTATAATATCGCAACCTCAAACAATGTTAGACAACACTCTAGCCACACCGGCTCACTTATTCCAAATATAATCACTTATTCCATTTGGACAGTAGACTGGCCCCGAGACACTAAGTCAACCGAGCTCCAACAGTCTAACTGTCAGTGTGATTGGCCCTGAGACACTAGGTCAACCGAGCTTCAGCAATCACACCTCCAAACCATATCTCACACATCAAATAATCATATCAATCAATTTCCACAAATGGTTAGTAATATAGCCTAATTGCTATCAGTGTATCGGTACGTACTCGGTCCTAGTGCTGCCCACTAGGTAGCACGTTCTATTGATATCCTTCATTAATAAATATAAAACATTCATTCACAAATAAATGATGCATGAATTTAAATAAAATAACATTATAAACCATATATATACTGGAAATATTCCAAAATTAAACTAGGTATATCTCGAGTATATATACGTCAAACAAATCCAATCAAATTACAAAATAAGCTAGAAATGTATTTAAAAACATTTTCAATATAAATGGTTAATAAAGATGCATATAATTTAATATATACCAAAAATAAGCCAAAAGTAAACTAAAAATAAACTTAAATATTAATCACATTATTTATGCATATTTAATCAAAATAAAGCATATACTTCTAAAATCATGCATCCTAAAG
Source organism: Mallotus nudiflorus (assembly GCA_947683625.1). Taxonomy (NCBI): domain Eukaryota; kingdom Viridiplantae; phylum Streptophyta; class Magnoliopsida; order Malpighiales; family Euphorbiaceae; genus Mallotus; species Mallotus nudiflorus. The sequence continues at coordinate 5,827 of CANTUR010002133.1, forward strand.
CATATATATATAAAATAGTAACTCACACTTAGTGCACTCCTCGAGATGGGTCCGACGGGCCTGGTCCACTAGCCCTCGGTCTCGGCGTAACTAAACAAACAATAAATAACAGACATCAGAATAAACCTAATAGAAAATCCTAGAAACTTGATCTAGAATATTGGACACAGAGACAAAATTAGGGTTTGACCGGATATCACGTTTTACGAGAATTTTATCGAAATTCGATAGAACCTTCCCTGTAAAACGGACATCTCTCTACTCAAAGAGTAGAGTCGGTCCTGCAAAGAAACACACTTCGAAAACAGGCACAAAAACACATCCATAACCCCTCAGTCGGACTCCAAACTACAGTCTACCGACCGCGGTCCACAATTCACAGAGTAATTGTAAAAATACCAAAAATACCCTTATATCACATAAATACATTTTATAAGTAGAAATTATGTAATTAACCCTAAAACACAGTAAAAATCGATAAAAACTCATTTTATTAGAAAAATCGTATATTATATATATAATTGAAAATAATTCACGAAAAATAGTTTTAATTAGTTAAAAATACTAAATAATTTGTAGAAATCATTTTTATACCTTAAATAGCTATTAAAACCAATTTAATTACATTTTTAGTCAATTTAGGGTAAAATTACCAAAATACCCCTATATATATAAATATACTAAAATTACTCCAAAAATTCACCAAAAATAGTATAATTATCCAAAATTAATTTTCTCAACATATTTATCAATAATATCAATAATTAAACTCAATTAACTAATTAATTTCAATTAAAAACATAATTAACCCTATTTTCCCAAAATTACATAAACCTAAATAATTCAAAATAAATACATAGAAATTCATAAAAATTCCAAATAAATTTCTATAATTCGTTTCAACACCTATAATTATCATAAAACACAATTTCATAATTTAATTAATTAATTTCCAAAAATTAGAAAATAATAATAAAATATTCAAAAATACCCAAAAATCAAAATAATCTCCAAAAATTCCACAAAAATTCACACATGTAGATTAAGCTACTAGGATCAACATTTGTGAAGGGATTTTTCATGAATCAATCAAATTGAAGTTCAAAAAATCAAGAACCCTAAAATGGCCGAATTCAAAAAATCGAAACCTAAGCAAATCAAGACCATTTTAAGTGAAAAAAAGCTTTGAATCACACTCACCGGAGCTCAAGGAGAAGAAAGAGACTGGCGGTGTCAAAAACGGTGGCCGAAATCGTCGTGAACGACGGTGGCTTAAGTTTCGGCTTCCCGAGCTGATTCCGGCCAAATCACGTCGAAATAGGGCGCTGTTGGCGGCGGGGAAAGCTGGAGAAGGAGGTGGCATGCCGGGAGGCACACCAACGGCAAGAAAATGGCAGTAGCAGTGGTGGAACGGTGATGGAAACAGTCGGGAGGAAGAAGAAGGATGATGGTACACTTGTAAATATTTCAAACTTTATAATTTGTTTAATATTAAATGTATATATGTATATATATATACTTTACACTATATATTAAAATAATATAAAATCACACACCTTAAATATACACCACACACATATAATTTACTATTTGAATAATTTAATACTAAATAAAAATAATTAAATAGCAATAAAACTAATAAATAAATAATAAAATATTAGGGTAATTATTTAAACCCTAATTAAATAAATACACATATATATTTTATTTAGTACTTCAAAAATATATATGAGTTTATGCAAGTCCGTAAATCTATTTAAAATAATTTATAGTAAATTGTTTACATGAAAATTTCCCCGAAAATGAAAGTCCCGGGAAAATTTTACGTAAAGCACTTAAAATGATATACAATAATGTAAATAAGTTTTAAATACATATTAACTCATAAAATATCATAAATATATATACAAAAATTATTAACACTGCATATCCCAATGCAGTATTAAAATACTTAAAAACATGGGATATTACAAATATATATACATGCATACTAAATGACAATGCACACAGTCAAAAGTATATATAATACGTATGTATACAAGCAAATACACATAGATGCAATAAAATCATTTTATATATTTTTATTGAAAATCACTGTTTATGAAGGATCAAATAGAACCCTAGAAAATCGCAACCTCAAAACAGTTTTAGACAACACTCTTGCCATACAGGCTCACTTTTTCCAAATATATTCACTTGTTCCATTTGGACAGTAGATTGGCCCCGAGACACTAAGTCAACCGAGCTCCAGCAGTCTGACTGTCAGTGTGATTGGCCCCGAGACACTTGGTCAATCGAGCTCCAGCAATCACACTCCTAAACCATTTCTCACACATCAAATAATCAAATCTAATTAATATCCACAAATAGGTTAGTGATATAGCCTAAATGTTATCGGCGTACCGGTACGTACTCGGTCCTAGTGTTGCCCACTAGGTAGCACATTTTATCGATATCCTTCATTAATATATATAAAACATACATTCATAAAAATAAATGATGCATGAATTTGAAATAAATAGCAACATAAACCATATATATACTAGAAATATACCAAAAGTAAACCAGGTATATTTTGAGTATATATATACGTCAAATAAATCCAATATAATTACAAAATAAACTAAAAATATACTCAAAAACATTTTAAGCATAAATCATTAATAAAACATGCATATAGTTTAAAATATATCGAAAATAAACCAGAAATAAACTTAAATACTAATTAAATCATTATGCATATTTATCCAAATAAACCATACATTTCTTAAATCATGCACCCTAAAATACATATATATATAAAATAACAACTCACTATTTATTGCGCTCCTCGAGATGGGTCCGACGGGCTTGGTCCACTAGACCTCGGTCTCGGCGCAACTAAACAAACAAACGACAACAGACATCAGAATAAATCTAACAGAAAATCCTAGAAACTCGATCTAGAATACTAGACATAGAATTAAAATCAGAATTCGACCGGATATCACGTTTTATGAGAATTCTACCAAAAATCCGGCAGAACCTCCCCTGTAAAACGGACATCTCTCTACTCAAAGAGTAGAGCCGGCCCTGCAAAGAAACACACTTCAAGATAGACATAAAATTCACAACCAAAACCCCTCGGTCGGACTCCAAACTACAATTCACCGACCAAGGTCCACAATTCACAGAATATTTACAAAAATACCAAAAATACCCTTATATAATAAAATACATTTTATAAATCAAAATTACATAATTAACCCTAAAACACATTAAAAACCGATAAAAACTCATTTATTTAGAAAAATCGTATATTATATATATAATTTGAAAAATAATTTACGAAAAATAGTTTTAATTAGTTAAAATTACTAAATAATTTTTAGAAATCATTTTTTATACCCTAAATAACTATTAAAACCAATTTAATTACATTTTTAGACAATTTAGTGTAAAATTACCAAAATACCCCTATATATATAAATTTGCTAAAATTTATCAAAAATTCACCAAAAATAGTATAATTATTCAAAATTAATTTTCTCAACATATATTTCAATAATATCAATAAATATACTCAATTAACCAATTAATTTCAATTAAACATATAATTAACCCTATTTTTCAAAATTACATAAACTTAATAAATTCTAAATAAATATATAAAAATTCACAAAAATTAAAAATAAATTTCTTTAATTCATTTCAACACCTATAATTACCATAAAACACAATTTCATAATTTAATTAATTAATTTTCGAAAATTAGAAAATATTAATAAAATAATAAAAAATACCCAAAAATCAAAATAAATTCTAAAAATTCTAAAAAAATTCCAGAATGTAGATTGAACTTCCAGGATCAAAGTTTGTGAAGAAATTTTTCATGAATCAATCAAATTGAAGCTAAAAAAAATCAAGAATCCTAATAGGCCGAATTTGCAAAATTGAAACCTAGGGAAATCTAGACCATTTTAAGTGAAAAAAAGCTTGGAATCACACTCACCGGAGCTCAAGGAGAATATAGAGACTGGTGGCATCGAATTGGTGGCCAGAAACAGCTTGATCGGAGCTTGATCAATTTTCGGCTTCGTTGAGAAAAACTTGTCAAAACTCACCGGAAATGGGTGCTTCAGGCGTCGGGAATGGCTGGCAAGGGAGGAGAAAGGATGAGAGGCACACTGACGGCAAGAAAACCAGCTGGAAATGGCCGGAAATGGTGGAAGCTGATCAGGAGGGAAGAAGGAGAAGAGAGGGGCAAAATTGTAAATAAAGCAAACTTTATAATTTTGTTATATAATAATGTATATATATGTATATATATATATATCCACACTATATTATAATATTATATATATTCCCACACACAAATAATACTCACCACACAATTAATTTAATATATTTAATAATTTATACACTTATAATTAATTAATTAATATTAAAACTAAATAATAAAAATTAAGGTAATTAATTAAACCCTAATTTAATTTAAATAAATACACATATATACAATTTATTTAATACTTAAAAATTATATATGAGTTCATGCAAATTCGTAAAACTAGTCAAAATAAATAGTATTAAATTATTTATGTGTCAATTTTCCCGAAAATAAAATTTTCGAGAAAATTTTACGTAAAGTACTTAAAATAATTAAGAATAATTAAAATAACTTAATAATTATCAAACATATTAAAATAATCATAAATCATAAATATATATACAAAAATTATTAACAATGCATATCCCGATGTAGTATAATAATATTAAAAAAACTTGGGCATTACAGTCTTCCCCCCTTACAAGAATTCATCCCCGAATTTCAGAAAAGAATAATTATGTCATGACCCAAACTAGAAGTCATGACCGGCGCTAGGGAATGGGAATTCTTTCGAATCCGGAACCCGTAGCAAGCCTTAGAAAATAAAATCATGCAATAAATAATTAAAAAGTACGACAGAATTAAAAATTTTCAAATCAATATCTAAAATAAATTCTCCAAATCCTTTCATAAATGTATACATATTCGTACAGTGTTCAAATACAAATTCTCAGAGTATTTAATATCCAAAAAAAATAATGGTCCTCAAATACAATAACACAACTACTGCAGTTTCTAAAATATAAATTAGAGTTCAGAATATACATTTGCATAAAATAGCCGGGACTGAAGAACACCGGTGAGGAACTCTACAACTAAGGTCTGACGATATGGGATCTCTTAAAAAAAATAATTGAGGGGGGTCAGACCTCACTGAGTGAATTATTATACTATATATACATGCAAACTAAACCATAACAATCAAAACATTCTTATATATATATGTATATACACACATTTCACACGAATGTCAAACTCTGCCTTTATAAATATACTAAATGTAGAAAACGTTTGTTTTAATTCATGAAGGATCCATAGAACCCTAATAATAGCAACCTCAAATAATCCCATTATCACTCTAGCCATACAGGCTCACTTGATTCCAAATAAAACACTTATTCCAATATGGACAGCAGACTGGCCCCGAGACACTAAGTCGACCGAGCTCCAGCAGTCTGGCTGTCAGTGTGATTGACCCCGAGACACTTGGTCAACCGAGCTCCAACAATCACACTATCTATCAGCTCACATCTCAATCAACCCAATAGATCATTAAATCCACTTATGGACAGTAGACTGGCCCCAAGACACTAAGTCAACCGAGCTCCAGCAGTCTGACTGTCAGTGTGATTGGCCCCACAATCACACTATCTAACATACCATTAATCTTAGTCAAATTAATTAAATCAATTATAATCACCCAAAATTAACTCTCACTCAACCCTATACTTTCGCACCGGTACGTACACGGCCCCAGTGTTGCCCACTAGGAAGCATGTTCTATTGATATCCTTCACTTAGAATAAATCATTTATTCAGAAAATAATTAATGTAGAACAATAATCATAATAGTAAAACCAACCATATATATACCTAAAATATACCCAGTATATTTCGGGTATATATATATATATATATATATGTCAAATAAAATATGAAATAAACTAAAGATAAATCATTAATATGGTAAAAAAAAACAATTTAAATGAGTAACAATAATATAACATGCATTTTCTTAAAAATACACTTAAATATACAAAAGATATACCCTAAGTACACAAATCATTTAATAAAACATTTATATATAAATATTCATTTAAATATGTGTTTAGGTTTAACATATATTCACAAATATACTAAAAAAAAACCTAATTATCTAGCATGCATACTAAATATACCCTAAGGTGCTAGGTTTAATTTAATAATAAAATATGTATTTATTTGGAAATAAATCAAAATATACCGAAAATAAACTTAAAAATAATTTAAGTGTAGGTTTATAATATAGAATGCAATTATTTAAGAATAAACCTAAATTATACTAATCATTTAATAAAATAATTATGGTTCAATGCACATTTAAATCATGTATAAATATTAAATTATAACAAACATAAACCTAAATATCTAACATACATATATCAAAAATAAACTCTAAATATAGAAAATATACAAACATTTATATATCAAGATATACTAAAAATAAACCGAAAATATACCAAATCATATTATAATTAAATTACTGTTTAAACATATAATGAAAATAAAAATCCTAAATCATGCATCCTATATACAATGCATATATATACAGTATAATAACTCACATGTTAGTGCTCCACGAGACAAACTCGGCGGCCCTGATCCATTAGGCCTCGGTCTCGGTGCAACTAAATAAACAAATGACAACATGAAATCAAAATAAATTTAACGGAAATTCTAAAGACTCGATCTAGAATTTTAGACACAAAATTAGAATAGGGATTTGATTGGACATCACGTTTTACGAGAATTCTACCAAAAATCCGACAAAACCTCTCTTGTAAAACGGATATCTCTCTACTCAAAGAGTAGAGCCGTCCTGCAAGGAAAATACACGTCGGAATAACACCAAATTCACAACCACAATCCCTCGGTCGGACTCCAAACTATAATTTACCGACCGAGGTTCACAATTCACAGATTAATTACAAAATAGCGAAAATGCCCTTATACAATAAAAATACATTTTATAAATCCAAATTACGTAATTAACCCTAAAATATGTTAAAAACCAATAAAAATTCATTTATTTAGAAAAATCATATATTATTATATAATTTGAAAATAATTTATGAAAAATAGTTTTAATTAGTCAAAAATACTAAATAATTTGTAGAAATCATTTTTATACCCTAAATAACTATTAAAACCAAGTTAATTACATTTTTAGACAATTTAGTGTAAAATTACCAAAATACCCCTATATATAAATTTACTAAAATAAATCCAAAAATTCACCAAAAATAATATAATTACTCAAAATTAATTTTCTCAACATATAATTCAATAATATCCATAAATATACTCAATTTACCAATTTATTTCAATTAAACACATAATTAACCCTATTTTTCAAAATTACATAAACTTAATAAATTCCAAATAAATATATAAAAATTACAAATAAATTTCTATAATTCATTTCAACTCCTATAATCACCATAAAACACAATTTCATAATTTAATTAATTAATTTTCGAAAATTAGAAAATATTAATAAAATAATAAAAAATTCACAAAAATTAAAATAAATTCCAAAAATTTTAAAAAAATTACAGCATGTAGATCAAGCTTCCAGGAACAAATTTTGTGAAGGAAGTTTTCATGAATCCATCAAATTGAGGCTAATAAAAATTCAAAACCTGAAATGGCTGAAATGAAGAAATTGAAACCTAAGCAATTCTAGACCAAATCAAGTGAAACAAAGCTTGGAATCACACTCACCAGAGCTTAAGGGGAAGATAGAGACCAACGATGTGAAAAACGGTGGCCGAAAATGGCTTGATCGGAGTTGAGATGAAATTTGGTCTCTACTTGATTTTCCGGCCAAAACACACCGGAAAAGAGAGCTTTAGGTGGTGGAAATGGCTGGAGGTGGAGAAGGAAGGCTGAGGGGCATAGTGACAGCAAGAAAACCAGCTTGAAAATGGCTGGAAATGGAAGAAAAACTTATCGGGGAAGAAATGAAGAAGAGAATGGCAAAACGGTAATTTCTACAAACTTTTATTTTTTGTTATAAAATAATGTATATATGTTATATATATATGTCCACCTTATATTATAGTAATACATATATTCCCACACACAAATAATACTCACCACACAAATATTTTATTATATTTAATAATTTATACACTTAAAATTAATTAATTAATACAAAAAAAATTAAATAATAAAATTAAGGAAATTAATTAAGCTCTAATTAATTAAATAAATACACATATATACATTTTATTTAGCACTTAAAAATTATGTATGAGTTCATGCAAATTCATAAAACTAGTCAAAATAAAAAGTATTAAATTATTTACCGTATCAATTTCCCCGAAAATATAATTCCCGGAAAAATTTTACGTAAAGTACTTAAAATAATATAAAATAATTAAATTAGCTTTAAACAAATAACAACTCATAAAATATCATAAATATATAAAAAAAATTATTAACAATGCATATCCCAATGCAGTATAAAAATATTTAAAAACTCGGGATATTACAAATTACAAGATCAAGAAGGGAAGAAATACAGGTAAGAAACTCGCATCTCAGCTTCAATCTCCCACGTATGCTCCTCAACTCTGTTGCTACGCCACAGAACCTTAACCATCGGAATCTGTTTCAACCGCAACTGTTGAATCTGATAATTAACGATCGCCACAGGTTCTTCCAGAAATGTCAAATTTTCACTCACTTCTACACTGTCGGGTTGCAACACGTGTGAAGGGTCTGAGATATACTTCCTCAGCATCGAGATATGAAATACCGGATGCACCTGTGACATACTCGGGGGCAAAGCCAACCGATATGCAATAATGCCAATTCTCTCCAGAATCTCGAACGGTTCGATATATCTCGGTGCCAATTTACCCTTCTTGCCAAATCTCATCACACCTTCATCGAAGACACCTTCAGGAAAACAAAATCTCCGACTTGAAATGCCACATCTCTGTGCCTAGGATCCGCATAGCTCTTCTGCCTGCTAACTGTGGTCTCTAATCTGTGCTTAATCATGGTGACTTTCACTGAAGCATCCTGAACCATCTCAGGTCCAGTCAAAGCTCTCTCCCCAATCTCATCCTAACTAAGAGGGGATCTACACTTCCTTCCATACAACGCCTCATATGGTGCCATACCAATACTACTATGGTAGCTGTTATTATATGCAAACTCTACAAGTGGCAAATGATCATCCCAACTACCTCCTAAATCCATAACACACATCCTCAACATATCTTCCAGTGTCTGGATCATCCTTTTAGACTGACCATCTGTCTGAGGATGAAAAGCAACACTGAAATCCAACCTAGTGCCCATCGCTTTTTGCAACTTCTGTAAAAAATGAGAGGTAAAAACTGAACCTCTATCTGATATAATGGACATAGGTACTCCATGAAGGCACATAATATGTTTCACATACAACTTTAACAATCTAGCTACAGAATAGGTGGCTTTCACAGGTAAGAAATGTGCAGACTTCGTCAACCTGTCTACAATCACCCAGATGGAATTGTATCCATCCTTAGAACGAGGGAAACCAACCACAAAATCCATAGCTATCCTTTCCCACTTCCACTCGGGAATAGGAAGAGGCTAGAGCTTCCTAGAAGGCTTCTGATGTTCAGCTTTCACTTGTTGACACGTCAGGCACTTAGCAATATAATCAGCGACATCCTTTTTTAGTCCATCCCACCAGTATAAATCTTTGATACTGTGGTACATCTTAGTGACACCCAGATGTACGCTATAGGCTGTAGAATGTGCTTCCTCTAGGATCTCTTCTCTCAAATCATCCACATCAGGAACACACAATCTACCACTGATCCACAACACACCATCATCATCGAGTGTGAAATCAGTGAACTTCCCTGATTGAACATTCTCTGCAAGATCTTCTAGAATAGGATTTCAGCTCTGAGCTGCTTTAATCCTATCCCTCAATACAGATCGCACCTTAAATTGAGCTAGCAGTTCACCTGACCTACTAATCTTCATCATCAGACTTTGATCCACTAACAAATGCAACTCCTAGATCAACGGTCTCCTCTCAACACTGATGTGAGCAAGACTGCTTGAGGACTTTCTACTCAAGGCATCTGCTACTATATTAGCCTTGCCCGGATGATATAATATCTCACAATTATAATTTTTTAACAGTTCCAACCATCTCCTCTGTCTTAGATTCTCTGCTGGAAAATGTACTTAAGACTCTTGTGATCAGTAAAAATCTCACAAGTCACCCCATACAGATAATGTCTCCAAATCTTCAGAGCAAAGATCACTACAGCCATTTCAAGGTCATGTGTAGGATAGTTCTGCTCATGCTTCTTCAACTACCTCAAAGCATAGGCTATCACCCTACCATTCTGCATCAACACACAACTAAGGCCAACTCTAGAGGCATCACAATAAACTATGAACTTATCCACACTATTAGGCAAAGCTAACATTAGAGTTGTGGTTAATTTCTCCTTCAACAATTGAAAATTGTTCTCACAAGCTTTTGACCACTCAAATCTAACATTCGTCTGAGTCAAGCGAGTCATAGGGGTTGCAATTCTGGAAAAATCCTGTACAACCGCCTATAATACCCAGCTAAACCCAGAAAACTCTGAATCTTAGTAACATAAGTCAGTCTAGGCCACTCAGACACTGCTTCAATCTTCTGTGGATCAACTTGGATACCGTCTTTAGACACCACGTGTCCAAGAAAAGAAACACTCTCCATCCAGAAATCACACTTTGAGAATTTAGCATAAAGCTGATGATCTCTCAGTGTCTGTAATACAGTCCTCAAGTGATATACATGCTCCTCCAATAAACCAGTATATTATCGATGAAGACTACCATAAACTGATCCACATACAGTCTGAATATCCTATTCATAAGGTCCATAAAAGCTGTTGGTGCATTAGTCAAACCAAAAGACATCACCAGAAACTCATAGTGGCCATATCGAGTGCAGAATGCCATTTTAGGAACATCGGCTTCACTAATCCGCAACTGATGATAACCCGACCTCATATCGATCTTAGAAAAGAACTGTGCACCTTGTAGCTTATCAAACAAGTCATCTATCCTCGGGAGAGGATACTTGTTGTAATATCCCGTGTTTTTTAAATATTTTAGTACTGCATTGGGATATGCAGTGTTAATAATTTTATATATAATTATGATATTTTTACGAGTTGATATGTATTTAAAACTTATTTTAATTATTGTATATTATTTTAAGTGCTTTACGTAAAATTTTCCCGAGAATACTATTTTCAGGGAAATTTTTATGTAAATTATTTATTAGTAATTATATTAAATAGATTTCTGGACTTACATGAACTCATATATATTTTTGAAGTACTAAATAACGTATATATGTGTATTTATTTATTTAATTAGGGTTTAGTTAATTACCCTAATATTTTATTATTTATTATTAGTTTTAATATTATTTAAATATTTTTAAGTGTATTAAATTTTAAAATATTAAATTTTTGTGTGTGGTGTATATTTAATATATATGGAATTTATATTATTATAATATATAGTGTAATAATACATATACATATATATATATATATATATATATATATATATATACACATTATAGTGTTAAAAATCAAATTTTTGGCAAATTACCATTTCGCCCTCAATTCCTCCTTCTTCCCCGACGCTACGCTCGATCACAAACCACCATCTGTCATGCCATTTCCTTGCCGTCGTTGTGCCTCCCGGCATGCCACCTCCTTCCCCAGCCTTCCCTGTCGCCTGCTGCAGCTGTTTCCGGCGTCGGGAAGCCCGTTTTTGGCCAAAAAGCCGAAAGTGGAAGCTAACGTCGATTGACATGATTCCGGCCACCGTTTTTGACACCGCCAGTCTCTTTCTTCTCCTTGAGCTCCGGTGAGTGTGATTCCAAACTTTGTTTCAATTAAAATGGTCTAGATTTGCTTAGGTTTTGATTTTTGCAATTCGGCCATTTTAGGGTTCTTGATTTTTTTGAACTTTGAATTGATTGATTCATGAAAAGTCCCTTAATAAATGTTGATCCTAGTAGCTTAATCTTCATGTGTGAATTTTTGTAGAATTTTTGGAGATTATTTTTATTTTTGGGTATTTTTGAATATTTTAATATTATTTTCTAATTTTCGAAAATTAATTAATTAAATTATGAAATTGTGTTTTATGATAAATATAGATGTTGAAATGAATTATAGAAATTTATTTGGAATTTTTATGAATTTTTATGTATTTATTTTGAATTTAATTAGTTTATGTAATTTTTAAAAAATAGGGTTAATTGTGTTTTTAATTGAAATTAATTAGTCAATTGAGTTTAATTATTGATAAATATGTGGAGAAAATTAATTTTGGATAATTATATTATTTTTGGTGAATTTTTGGAGTAATTTTAGTATATTTATATTTATAGGGGTATTTTGATAATTTTACCCTAAATTGACTAAAAATGTAATTAAATTGGTTTTAATAGTTATTTAAGGTATAAAAATGATTTCTACAAATTATTTAGTATTTTTAACTAAATAAAACTATTTCTCGTAAATTAATTTCAATTATATATATAATATACGATTTTTCTAATAAAATGAGTTTTTATCGGTTTTTACTGTGTTTTAGGATTAATTACGTAATTTCTACTTATAAAATGTATTTCTATGATATAAGGGTATTTTTGGTATTTTTATAATTGTTTGTGAATTGTGGACCCCGGTCGGTAGACTATAGTTTGGAGTCTGACCGAAGGGTTGTGGATGTAATTCTATGTCTATTTTTTGAAGTGTGTTTCTTTGCAGGGCCGGCTCTACTCTTTGAGTAGAGAGATGTTCGTTTTACAAGGGAGGTTCTGTCGAATTTTTGGTAGAATTCTCGTAAAACGTGATGTCCGGTCGAACCCTAATTTTGATTTTGTGTCCAATATTCTAGATCGAGTTTCTAGGATTTTCTGTTAGGTTTATTCTAATGTCTGTTATTTTTGTATGTTTAGTTACGCCGAGACCGAGGCCTAGTGGACCAGGCCCATCGGACCTATCTCGAGGAGCGCACTAAGTGTGAGTTACTATTTTATATATATATGTTTAGGGTGCATGATTTAGAAATACATGTTTTATTTTGATTAATTATGCATAAATAATTCAATTATTACTTAAGTTTATTTTTAGTTTATTTTGGTTTATCTTTAGTATATTTTCGGTATATTTTAAATTATATGCATGTTTTGCTAATAAATTAGGTTTAAAATATTTTTGAATATATTTCTAGTTTATTTCGTAATCTATATGGATTTCTTTGATGTATATATACTCGAAATATACATGGCTTACTTTTGGTATATTTCCAGTATATATATGGTTTATGTTCCTATTTTATTTAAGTTCATGCATCATTTGTTTTTAAGAATGTATGCTTTATATTTTAATGAAGGATATCGATAGAACGTGCTACCTAGTGGGCAGCACTAGGACCAAGTACATACCGGTACGCTTATAGCATTTAGGTTATTTAGTAACCATTTGTGGATATTGATTGGATATGATTATTTGATGTGTGAGATATGATTTGGGAGTGTGATTGCTGGAGCTCGGTTGACTAAGTGTCTCGGGGCCAATCACACTGACAGTTAGACTACTGGAGCTCGGTTAACTTAGTGTCTCGAGGCCAGTATACTGTCTAAATGGAATAAGTGAATATTTTGGAATAAGTGAGCTTGTACGACTAGAGTGTTGTCTAACACTGTTTTGAGGTTGCGATTTTCTAGGGTTCTATTTGATCCTTCATAACCAGTGGTTTTCAGACAAAATATATAAAAATGATTTTATTGCATCTGTGTGTATTTTCCTGTATATATATTTATATATGTACTATTGACTGTATGCATTGTCATTTAGTATGCATGTATATATATTATAGTAATTCACTCAATGAGGTCTGACTCCCCTCCGTTGACTATTTTTCAAGAGAGTCATCATCTTCAGACCTCAGTAGCAGGCCTGTACGCTGGATTTCTTCCGCCCCGGCTTTTTTATGTAAACTGCTTATTTGAGTCTTGAGTTTTATTTTTATAATCTAGACACTGCAGTAATTGTAAATAAATTATGGGTTTTATGTATTATATTTGTGTGAGTTATGTACTTTGAATATTTGAACTGGATTTGTATTAAAAGTTTATTTATATATATGAGATAGGGATTCGATTTAATTTCGTTTGATGGAAATATTATTTTGATATTTGTGATTTTATTTCCGCTGCATTAAGTGTTGTTATTATTCTTATTGTATATTTTATTTTATTTTTAGGCTTGCAACGGGTTCCGGATTCGAAAGAATTCCCGTTCCCTAGCGCCGGTCATGGCCCCTGTTTTGGGTCGTGACACTTGTTCTTCACTGTCACCTTATTCAACTCTCTGTAATCAATGCACAGTCTTAGGGTGCCAACCTTCTTCTTCACAAACAGGACTAGTGCACCCCAAGGAGAAACACTAGGTCTGATAAAACCCTTATCCAACAACTCTTGCAACTGCTCCTTTAACTCCTTCAACTCTACAGGAGCCATTCTGTAGGGTGGCATAGATATAGGAGTAGTACCTGGAACCACATCTATACAAAACTCAATCTCTCTGTGAGGTGGTAAACCTGGCAACTCCTCAAGAAAAACATCAGGAAACTCACAGGCAACAGGAACATCTGTGAGTGACAACTTCTCCACTGAAGTATCCCTGACTAATGCCAAATATCCCTGACAACCTTTCCTCAGCAACTTCCTAGCCATAATAGCAAAAATAAGATTCTGAGGTATTGAACTCCTATCACCCACAAACTTAAATTCTTCTTCATCAGGAATTCTGAAAGTCACCTCTTTATTCTGACAATCTACCATGGCATAGTGCTGAGATAACCAGTCCATTCCCAGAATGACATCAAACTCCATCACATCCAAAAGAATCAAATCAGCGAGTGATTCTCTATCTCCCATAAGAACTGGACAACCAGAAAGAACAATATTGGCATCCAAAGAATCACTCAGAGGAGTAGCAATAGACAAAGGAAAAGCCATCCTCAAAGCTTGCCAACAAGACTTGGAAGCAAAAATGGGAGAAATGAACGAATGTATGGCACCCGGATCAAACAAAACCCAAGCATCCAGGTAACAGACAGAAACAATACTTGCCACGACTGCATTAGATGCCTGAGCATCATGCTAAGTGAGATGAAAAACTCTGGCCTATCCTCGACCTCCTTGCTGGCTGGTAGAAGCTTGGCCAAACCTCTGGCACCTCCTATAGTACCTCTACCACAACCCTACTGTGGAATAAGCTGAGTGAAACTCTGATGCTGGGCTGGAGGCAACTGATATGGTATGGGTGCAGCATTAGCAATCAACTGCTATGGAAAACGTGGAATCTGTGGCTACTGATACTCGAAATAAGGACACGATCTGGCATAATGTCCTGTCTGCCCGCATCTGAAGCATGTCAGCGGTGTCAGGTAACACGGTCCTTGATGGACTCTACCGCAGGTCTAGCATACACTAGCAGCTGATCTAGAACTATGACCACTGCTGCTGCTCAAAGCACCTGACCCGAATATGAATGGTCTACGCTGACCTCCACGGCCATGTCTACTGCTCCGATGCACTCGCTACTGCTGTCTCTGACTCTGCTGAGTCAGACCTCTCTGTTGACTACTCAAACCAACATGAAAACTTGAATATGGAGTAGTCTGCAATCCACTCGACTGAACACCCAGCTGGTAATAATCAAGCATCGTACCCTACCTAACTAGCCTTAGCTCAATCTCCTTGGCCAACTCAATTACAAACTCTAGAGTAAGGCCTGCTGTAGGCATACCAGCAAATGCAGAACCCAATCCGGTGATGTAGGTAGTAACTATAAAATACTGATCTCGCATCAGCTCCTCTGCATATCTACCCAGCCGGAGAAACTCTCGGGTGTACTCTACTGATCGATCATCGCGAGATATACTCGTCAATTGGAGACGATAGCTCATACGGAGAGGCTCTAGATAAAATCTCCTCATAAACCGCTCTCTGAACTAAGCCCAGGTCATCGTCATCATATAGGGCTGAATCTTCTGAATGAACCAGTCCAGGGCTGGTCCCTCAACAAACAGCTCGATGATCATAATCCGCTGGTACTCAAAGTGAGCAGTCTGAGTCCTAATCTCAATCCCATGCAGGAAATCTAGTGGATTAGAAGTCCCACCAAAAGCAATCCTGCCAACTCTGGCATAAAATAAAGCTACCTCAGGGTCAGACATACCCTGCTGATAGGTAGGCTGAACGACCGGAGGTACAGGATCCTCAAACTTAGGCTTAACAAGCTCATTGTCCTGTATCTCTCTCTGCCTACGGTGACCTGCCGCTTTGTCACGACCTAAAACAGGGGCCATGACCGGCGCTAGGGAACGGGAATTCTTTTGAATCCGGAACCCGTAGCAAGCCTTAAAATAAAATAAAACATGCACTAGTAATAATAACATAATTTGCAGCGGAATAAAATCATAAATATCAAAATAATATTTACACCAAATGAAATTAAATCAAATCCTCATCTCATATATATAAATAAACTTTTAATACAAATCCAGTGTCTATATAATACAACATCTTTTAATAATTTTACGACTACTGTAGTGTCTAGATTAATAAAATAAAACTCAAGTGAGCAGTTTACATAGTAAAGCTAGGTGGAAGAAATCCGGCGTACAGGCCTGTTACTGAGGTATGATGAAGATGACTCTCCTGACAAATAGTCAATGGAGGGGAGTCAGACCTCACTGAGTGAATTACTATAGTATATATACATGCATACTAAATGCTAATGCACACAATCAAAAGTATATATAATATGTATATATACAAGCAAATACACACATATGCAATAAAATCATTTTATATATTTTTATTGAAAATCACTATTTATGAAGGATCAAATAGAACCCTAAAATATCACAACCTCAAAACAGTGTTATACAACACTCTAGCCATATAGGCTCACTTATTCCAAATATATTCACTTGATCCATTTGAACAGTAGACTGGCCCCGAGACACTAAGTCAACCGAGCTCCAGCAGTCTGACTGTCAGTGTGATTGGCCCTGAGACACTTGGTCAACCGAGCTCCAGCAATCACACTCCCAAATCATTTCTCACACATCAAATAATCAAATCCAATTGATATCCTCAAACAGGTTAGTAATATAGCCTAAATGCTATAAGCGTATCGGTACGTACTCGGTCCTAGTGCTGCCCACTAGGTAGCACGTTCTATTAATATCCTTCATTAAAATATAAAGCATACATTCATAAAAATAAATGATGCATGAATTGAATAAAATAGCAACATAAACTATATATATATACTAGAAATATACCAAAAATAAACTAGGTATATTTCAAGTATATATACGTCAAATAAATCCAATATAATTGTAAAATAAACTAAATATATATTTAAAAACATTTTAAATATAAATGTTTAATAAAGCATGCATATAATTTAAAATATACCAAAAATAAACCAAAGATAAACTAAAAATAAACTAAAAATAAACTTAAGTACTGATTAAATTATTTATGCATATTTAATCAAAATAAAACATACATTTCTAAATCATGCACCCTAAAGCATATATATATATAGAATAGTAACTCACAATTATTGCGCTCCACGAGATGGATCCGATGGGCCTGGTCCACTAGGCCTTGGTCTCGTTGCAACTAAACAAACAAATAACGATAGGAATCAGAATAAATCTAATAGAAACTCCTAAAAACTCAATCTAGATTACTAGACACAGAATTAGAATTAGAGTTCGACCGGACATCACATTTTACGAGAATTCTACCGAAAATCCGGCAGAACCTCCCCTGTAAAATGGACATCTCTCTACTCAAAGAGTAGAGCCGGCCCTGCAAAGAAACACACTTCGAAAAATAGACACAGAATCACAATCACAACCCCTCGGTCGGACTCCAAACTACAGTTTACCGACCGAGGTCCACAATTCACAAAACAATATAGAAGTGCCAAAAATACCCTTATATCATAGAAATACATTTAATAAGTAGAAATTATGTAATTAACCCTAAAGCAAAGTAAAAACCGATAAAAACTCATTTTATTAGAAAAATCGTATATTATATATATAATTGAAAATAATTTACGAAAAATAGTTTTAATTAGTTAAAAATACTAAATAATTTGTAGAAATCATTTTTATACCCTAAATAACTATTAAAACCAATTTAATTACATTTTTAGCCAATTTAGGGTAAAATTACCAAAATACCTCTATATATATAAATATACTAAAATTAATCCAAAAATTCACCAAAAATAATATAATTGCACAAAATTAATTTTCTCAACATATTTATCAATAATATCAATAAATAAACTCAATTAACTAATTAATTTCAACTAAAAACACAATTAACCCTATTTTCTCAAAATTACATAAACTAATTAAATTCAAAATAAATACATAAAAATACAAAAAAATTCCAAATAAATTTCTATAATTCATTTCAACACCTATAATCACAAATAAACACAATTTCATAATTTAATTAATTAATTTTCGAAAATTAGAAAATAATAATAAAATAATCAAAAATACCCAAAAATCAAAATAAATTCCAAAAATTCTACAAAAATTCACACATGAAGATTAAGCTACTAGGATCAACATTTGTTAAGGGATTTTTCATGAATCGATCAATTGAATCTAAAAAAAATCAAAAAGCTAAAATGGCTGAATTGAAGATTTAGCTCAAACCTCATCAACCACTTGTTTTTCGGCCAAAAGGAGCTTAGAATAGGAACCATCGGAGCTCAAGGAGTCGATGAAGACCGGCGGTGCACGGAATGGTGGCCGGAATCGCGATCGACAGTGAAGAGCTTCACTCGTTGCCACTGCAAATTCCGAGCGTTCCAGCGAGCTTCCAACAACCTGGTCACATCGGAGAGGAAGAGGAAGGAAGGGGGAGGAGGTTGGCAGTAGCTGATGGTGGCGAAGGGCGGTCCGGCGTGCCAGAATGGGAGGCACAGTGAGGGTAGGGCGTCGAGAGAGAAGAAGAAGGAGGGAGGGGCAAAATTGTAATTTGGCAAAAAATTTTGATTTTAACACTATAATATGTATATATATATATGTATATGTATTATTACACTATATATTATAATAATATAAATTCCACACACATTAAATATACTCCACACACATAATTTAATATTTTAACAATTTTATACACCTAAAAATAATTAAATAATATTAAAACTAAATAATAAATAATAAAAATTAGGGTAATTAATTAAACCCTAGTTTAATTTAAATAAATACACACATATATACACTTTATTTAGTACTTTAAAAATATATATGAGTTCATGCAAATGAGGAAATCTATTTAAAATAATTAATAATAAACAATTTACGTATCGATTTCCCCGAAAATGCAAGTTCCGGAAAAAGTTTACGTAAAGTACTTAAAATAATATAAAAAAATTAAAATTAGCTTTAATTAAATAACAAACTCATAAAATATCAATATTAAATACAAGAATTATTAACACTGCATATCCAGATGCAGTATAAAAATATTTAAAAATGCGGGATATTACAGTCTTCCCCCCTTACAAGAATTCATCCCCAAATTCCAGAAAGAAAATGATCACAAGATCAAGAAGGGAAGAGATACGGGTAAGAAGCTCGAATCTCAGCTTCAGTCTCCCACGTATGCTCCTCAACTCTGTTACTACGCCACAGAACCTTGACCATCGGAATCTGCTTCGACCGCAACTGTCGAACTTGATAGTCCACGATCGTCACAGGTTCTTCCACAAACGTCAAATCTTCATTCACTTCTACACTGTCGGGTTACAACATGTGTGAAGGGTCTGAGATATACTTCCTTAGCATCGAGATATGAAACACCGAATGCACTTGTGACATACTCGGAGGCAAAGCCAACCAATATGCAACAGTGCCAATTCTCTCCAAAATCTCAAACGGTCCGATATATCTCGGTGCCAACTTACCCTTCCTGCCAAATGTCATAACACCCTTCATCGGAGATACCTTCAAAAAAAAAAAATCTCCAACCTACAACTCCACATCTCTGCGCCTAGGATCCGTATAGTTCTTCTATCTGCTAACTGCAGTCTCTAATCTGCGCTTAATCACGGTGACTTTCTCTGCAGCATCCTGAACCATCTCAGGTCCAGTCAAAGCTCTCTCTCCAATCTCATCCCAACTTAAAGGGGATCTACACTTCCTTCCATATAACGCCTCGTATAGTGCCATGCCAATACTGCTATGGTAGCTGTTATTATATGCGAACTCAACGAGTGGCAAATGATCATCCCAGATACCTCCCAAATCCAGAACACACATCCTCAACATATCTTCTAGTGTCTAGATTGTCCTCTCAGACTGACCATCTGTCTGGGGATGAAAAGCAGTACTGAAGTCCAACCTAGTGCCCATCGCTTCCTGCAACTTCTGCCAAAAATGAGAAGTAAACACTGAACCTCTGTTTGACACAATGGACACAGGTACTTCATGAAGGCAATAATATGCTTCACATATAGCTTCACCAATCTAGCTATAGAATAGGTAGATTTCACAGGCAAGAAATGTGTAGACTTCGTCAACCTGTCAACTATCACCCAGATGGAATTGTATCCATCCTTAGAACGAGGTAAACCAACCACAAAATTCATAGCTATCCTTTCCCACTTCCACTCGGGAATAGGAAAAGGCTGAAGTGTCACGACCCAAAACAGGGGCCATGACCGGCGCTAGGGAACGGGAATTCTTTCGAATCCGGAACCTATAGCAAGACTAAAAATAAAATAAACATACAATAGTAATAACAATATATAATACAGCGGAAATAAATATCATAAATATCACAACAACACATGCACCAACTGGATTTAAATTAAATACTCATCTCATATATATATAAACTCTTTAATACAAATCCAGTTCAAATATAATACAACATCTCTTATATAATTTAATGACTACTGCAGTGTCTAGATAAAATAAAACTCAAGACTCAGAGAAACAGTTTACACAAAGAAGCCGGGGCGGAAGAAATCTGGCATACAGGCCTACTACTGAGGTCTGAAGATGATGACTCTCCTGAAAAATAGTCAACGGAGGGGAGTCAGACCTCACTGAGTGAATTACTATAATATATATACATGCATACTAAATGACAATGCATACAATCAACAGTATATATCTAATATGTATATATACAGGCAATACACACAGATGCAATAAAATCATTTTATATATATTTTATCTGAAAACCACTGGTTATGAAGGATCAAATAGAATCCTAGAAAATCGCAACCTCAAATCAGTGTCAAACAACACTCTAGCCACACAGGCTCACTTATTCCAATATATGATCACTTGATCCATTTGGACAGTAGACTGGCCCCGAGACACTAAGTCAACCGAGCTCCAGCAGTCTGACTGTCAGTGTGATTGGCCCCGAGACACTTGGTCAACCGAGCTCCAGCAATCACACCCCCAAACCATATCTCACACATCAAATAATCGTATTCAATCAATATCCACAAATGGTTAGTAATATAGCCTAAATGCTATAAGCGTACCGGTACGTACTCGGTCCTAGTGCTGCCCACTAGGTAGCACGTTCTATTGATATCCTTCATTAATAATATAAAACATTCATTCACAAATAAATGATTCATGAATTTAAATAAAATAACAATATAAACCACATATATATACTGGAAATATACCAAAAAATAAACCAGGTATATTTCGAGTATATATACGTCAAATAAATCCAATCAAATTATAAATTAAGCTAGAAATATAATTAAAAAAATTTTAAATATAATTTATTAATAAAACATGCATATAATTTAATATATACCAAAAATAAACCAAAAATATACTTAAATACTAATCACATTATTTATGCATATTTAATCAAAATAAAACATATATTTCTAAAATCATGCATCCTAAACACATATATATAAAATAGTAACTCACACTTAGTACGCTCCTCGAGATGGATCCAACGGGCCTGGTCCACTAGGCCTCGGTCTCGGCGCAACTAAACAAACAATGACAACAGAAATCAGAATAAACCTAACAGAAAATCCTAGAACTCGATCTAGAATATTAGACATAGAAATAGAATTAGGGTTTGACCGGACATCACGTTTTACGAGAATTCTACCAAAAATTCGGTAGAACCTCCCTTGTAAAATGGACATCTCTCTACTCAAAGAGTAGAGCCGACCCTGCAAAGAAACACACTTCGAAAAATAGGCACAACAACTCATCCACAACCCCTCGGTCGAACTCCAAACTACAGTCTACCGACCGGGGTCCACAATCACATAACAATTTCAGAAATACCAAAAATACCCTTATAACATAGAAATACATTTAATAAGTAGAAATTATGTAATTAACCCTAAAGCACAGTAAAAACCGATAAAAACTCATTTTATTAGAAAAATCGTATATTATATATATAATTGAAAATAATTTATGAAAAATAGTTTTAATTAGTTAAAAATACTAAATAATTTGTAGAAATCATTTTTATACCCTAAATAACTATTAAAACCAATTTAATTACATTTTTAGCCAATTTAGGATAAAATTACCAAAATACCCCTATATATATAAATATACTAAAATTAATCCAAAAATTCACCAAAAATAATATAATTGCACAAAATTAATTTTCTCAACATATTTATCAATAATATCAATAAATAAACTCAATTAACTAATTAATTTCAACTAAAAACACAATTAACCCTATTTTCTCAAAATTACATAAACTAATTAAATTCAAAATAAATATATATAAATACAAAAAAATTCAAAATAAATTTCTATAATTCATTTCAACACCTATAATCACCAATAAACACAATTTCATAATTTAATTAATTAATTTTTGAAAATTAGAAAGTAATAATAAAATAATAAAAAATACCCAAAAATCAAAATAAATTCCAAAAATTCTACAAAAATTCACACAAGAAGATTAAGCTACTAGGATGTCACGACCCAAAACAGGAGTCATGACCGGCGCTAGGGAACGGGAATTCTTTCGAATCCGGAACCCGTAGCAAGCCTAAAAATAAAAATAAATCATGCAATAACAATAACCATATAATATATATATGTGCAGCGGAAATAAAAATCATAATATCATAAATATTACAATATCATCCATCTCAACTGGATATAATTCAAAACTCATCACATCGCATATATAATCTCATAAATGTATAATCTTTATACAAATCCAGTTTTACTATAATACATCTCTTTAAAACAAATACTTTAATTCACAACTACTGAAAATCACAACTACTGAAAATCACAACTACTGCAGTGTCTAGATAAAATAAATAAGACTCAAGTATACAATTTACATAAAGAAGCCGGGGCGGAAGAAATCCGGCGTATTGACCTACTACTGAGGTCTGAGGAAGTTGACTCTCCTGAAAAATAGTCAACGGAGGGGAGTCAGACCTCACTGAGTGAATTACTATAGTATATATACATACACTCTAAGTGATAATGCATACAGTCAACAGTATAAGAGTAATATGTATATATACAGGCAAGTTCATACAGATGCAGAAAAATCGTTTTTATATATTTTATCTGAAAATCATCTTTTATGAAGGATTATATAGAACCCTAGAATATCGCAACCTCAGAATAATAGTGTTAGACAACACTCTAGCCATACAGGCTCACTGATTCCAAATATATCCACTTAATCCATTTGGACAGTAGACTGGCCCCGAGACACTAAGTCAACCGAGCTCCAGCAGTCTGACTGCCAGTGTGATTGGCCCCGAGACACTTGGTCAACCGAGCTCCAGCAATCACACCCAAACCACATCTCACATATCAATAATCATAATCAAATCAATATCCACAAATAAGTTAGTAATATAGCCTAAATACTTGTAATATCCCGTGTTTTTTAAAAATAATTTTTACACTGTACCGGGATATGCAGTGTCAGTGATTTCTGTACTTTATATGATATTTTTATGAGTTAATATGTATTTTAAACCTATTTTAATTACTGTCTATTATTTTCAGTATTTTACGTAAAATTTTCCCGGGACTTTCATTTTCGGGGAAATTTTCACGTAAACAATGTATTATTAATTATTCTAAATGTATTTACGGGTTTGCATGAACTCATACATATTTTTAAATTATTAAATAAAGCCTGTGTGTGTATATTTAATTAGGGTTTATTATTACCCTAATATTTTATTATTTATTTATTATTATTTGATTATTTTATTTATTATTAAATTATTAAAATTTATTATTTTTTTCTTTTTCTTTTTTTTTCTTTTTCTTTTCCTTTTTCTTTCTTTTTCTTTTCTTTTCTCTTTCCTTTTCTTTCTTTTTCTTTTTCTTCTTCTTCTTCTTCTTTCTTCCCGTGCGTGACCGCCGGACCACCGATCTTCCCACCGCCGTTTCTCCCTCCTCCGGCCACCGTTTTTGACACCGCCGGTCTCTATCTTCTCCTTGAGCTCCGGTGAGTGTTATTCTAGCTTTTTTTTTGAGCTAAAACGGTCTAGAATTGCTTAGGTTTTGAGTTGAATATTTCGGCCACTTTTGGTTTTTGATTTTTTTGAGCTTCAATTTGGATGATTCATGGAAACTTCCTTCACAAATATTGTTCCTGGTAGTTTAATCTTCATGTATGAATTTTTACAGAATTTTTGGAGATTGTTTGGATTTTTGGGTATTTTTGAATATTTTAATATTATTTTCGAATTTTCGGAAATTAATTATTTAAATTATGAAATTGGAGTTTATGGTTGAATTAGGTGTTGAAATGAATTATAGGAATTTATTTGGAATTTTTATGAATTTCTAAGTATTTATTGTTAATTATTGAAGTTTATGTGATTTTGGAAAATTAAGTTAATTGTGTTTGAATTGAATTTAATTGGTTAATTGAGTTTAATTATTGATATTATTGATATATATGTTGAGAAAATTAATTTTGGATAATTGTATGATTTTTGGTGAATTTTTGAAGTAATTTAGGTATATATATATATATAGGGGTATTTTGGTAATTTTACCCTAAATTGTCTAAAAATGTAATTTAATTGGTTTTAATAGTTATTTAAGGTATAAAAATGATTTCTATAAATTATTTGGTATTTTTAACTAATTAAAACTATTTTCGGGAATTATTTTCAATTATATATATAATATACGGTTTTTCTAATAAAATGAGTTTTAATCGATTTTTTACAGTGTTTCAAGATTTATTATGTAATTTCTACGTATGAAATGTATTTCTATGATTTAAGAATATTTTTGGTATATTTGAATATATTTTCTGTGTTTGTGGACCCCGGTCGACAGATTGTAGTCTGGAGTCCGACCGAGGGGTTGTGATTGATTGTGGTGTTTATTTTTGAAGTGTATTTTCTTTGCAGGGTCGGCTCTACTCTTTTGAGTAGAGAGATGTCCGTTTTACAGGGGAGGTTCTGCCGGATTTCCGGTAGAATTCTCGTAAAACGTGATATCCAGTCGAACCCTAATTTTCGATTCTGTATTTAATACTCTAGATTGAATTCTAGGATTTCTGTTAGGGTTATTCTGATGTCGAGTAATTATTTCTTGTTTAGTTGCGCCGAGACCGAGGGTTAGTGGACCAGGCCCGTCGGACCTGTCTCGTGGAGCGCATTAGGTGAGTTACTATATTATATATATATGCTTAGGATGCATGATTTAGAAAATGCATGTTTTATTTTGACTAAATATGCATAAATAACATGATTTATATTCAAGTATATTTTTGGTATATTTTTGGTATATAATAAATTATATACATGTTTTATTAATAAAATATATTTAAAATGTTTTTAAATATATTTTTAGTTTAATTCATGATTTGATTGGATTTATTTGGCATATATATACTCAAAATATACATGGTTTATGTTTGGTATATTTTCGGTATATATATGGTTTATATTGCTATTTCATTTATATCCATGCATCATTTATTTTTGTGAATGAATGTTTTATATTTAAGAATGAAGGATATCTATAGAACGTGCTACCTAGTGGGCAGCACTAGGACCGAGTACGTACCGGTACGCCTATAGTATTTAGGCTTTATTACTGATTATTTGTGGATATCGATTTGATTATGATTATTGATATATGTGAGATGTGGTTTGGGTGTGATTGCTGGAGCTCGGTTGACCAAGTGTCTCGGGGCCAATCACACTGGCAGTCAGACTGCTGGAGCTCGGTTGACTTAGTGTCTCGGGGCCAGTCTACTGTCCAAATGGATTAAGTGGATATATTTGGATTCAGTGAGCCTGTATGGCTAGAGTGTTGTCTAACACTATTTTCTGAGGTTGCGATATTCTAGGGTTCTATGTAATCCTTCATAAAAGTTGATTTTCAGACAAAATATATAAAATGATTTTTCTGCATCTGTATGAACTTGCCTGTATATATACATATTACTCTTATACTGTTGACTGTATGCATTATTACTTAGAGTGTATGTATATATACTATAGTAATTCACTCAGTGAGGTCTGACTCCCCTCCGTTGACTATTTTTCAGGAGAGTAAACTTCCTCAGACCTCAGTAGCGGGTCGATACGCCGGATTTCTTCCGCCCCGGCTTCTTTATGTAAATTGTCTACTTGAGTCTTATTTATTTACTCTAGACACTGCAGTAGTTGTAAATTAAAGTATTGGATTTTATGTATTTGTTTAAAGAGATGTATTATAGTAAAACTGGATTTGTATAAAGATTATACATTTATGAGATTATATATGCGATGTGATGAGTTTTGAATTATATCCAGTTGAGATGGATGATATTGTAATATTTATGATTTTATTTTCCGCTGCATATTATATTTTTATGGTTATTATTGCATTTTTATTTTATTTTTAGGCTTGCTACGGGTTCCGGATTCGAAAGAATTCCCGTTCCCTAGCGCCGGTCATGGCCCCTGTTTTGGGTCGTGACAAAGTTGGTATCAGAGCGAAGTTCGTATCAGAATGGAGTTCTGTGTCAGGGCTTAGTTATGTGAGTTGTGGCCCTAGTTTTAAAGTTGTGTTTTCTGTTGGACTACTGCAGTGTATTAGGTTCGAGTATGTCTTGATGAGTATTCCTTGCTGTAGTTTTCAGCGTTATTCCTCCGTCGTCTGTTTTGTCTGAATCTTTCCGTTTGTCTTTTCAGAATGAGGAGGCGAGCGCGTGTCGCTCCACCGGTCGTTGAGGCCGAGGATGATGAGTCTTTTCAGGACGAGGTTTTACCTCCTGAGCCGCCAGTTAGACGTAGAGGTCGTGGCAGGGGTAGACCTCGAGGAGCGGCAGGTCGCCGTAGGCAGAGAGAGTTACAGGACGAGGAGCCTGTTGAGCCTGAATTTGATATTCCTGCTCCTCCTGTTGTTCAGCCTGTTCAGCCTGCCTATCAGCAGGGTATGTCGGACCCTGAGGCAGCTTTGTTCTATGCCCGAGTTGGCAGGATTGTTTTTGATGGTACTTCTGATCCTTTAGATTTTCTGCATGCGATTGAGACTAGGACTCGGACTGCTCATACCGAGTACCAGAGGATCATGATTGTTGAGTTGTCTGTCGAGGGATCAGCCTTGGATTGGTTCATTCAGATGATCCAGCCCTTTATGTTGACGATGTCATGGGCTCAGTTTCGAGAGCGATTCATGAGGAGATTTTGTCCAGAGCCTCTTCGTTTGAGTTATCGTCTTCGTCTGACCAGTATTTCTCGTGGAGATCGATCAGTAGAGGAGTATACCCGAGAGTTTCTTCGTCTGGGTAGATATGCTGAGGATCTGATGCGAGATCAGTATTTCGCTGTTACTACGTATGTGACTGGTTTGGGTTCAGCTTTTGCTGGTATGCCTACAGCAGGTCTTACTCTCGAGTCTGTGATCGAGTTGGCTAAGGAGATCGAGCTGAGGTTAGTTAGGCAGGGAGCGATGCCTGATTATTACCAGTTGGGAGTTCAGTCGAGTGGATTGCAGGCTACTCCGTATTCGAGTTTTCATGTTGGTTCGAGTAGTCAGCAGCGAGGTTTGACTCAGCAGAGTCAGAGACAGCAGCAGCGAGTGCATCGGAGCAGTAGACATGGTCGTGGAGGTCAGCGTAGATCATTCAGATTCGGATCAGGTGCTTCGAGCAGCAGCAGTGGTCGTAGTTCTGGATCAGCGGCCAGTGTTTGTCAGACTTGTGGTAGAGTCCATCAAGGACCGTGTTATCTGACACCGTTGACATGTTTCAGATGCGGGCAGACAGGACATTTTGCCAGATCGTGTCCTTACCCCGGATATCAGCAGCAGCAGATTCCGCGATTCCCACAGCAGTCGATTGCTAGTGCTGCACCTATGCCATTTCAGTTACCACCAGCCCAGCATCAGAGTTCTACTCAGTTTGTTCCACAGCAGAGTCGTGGTAGAGGTACTAGAGGAGGTACCCGAGGCGTTGGCCAGGCTTCTACCAGTCAGCAGGGAGGTCGAGGCCAGGCCAGAGTTTTCCATCTGACTCAGCAAGATGCTCAGGCATCTAATGTAGTCGTGGCAGGTATTCTTTCTGTTTGTTACCTGGATGCTTTGGTTTTGTTTGATCCGGGTGCCACGCATTCGTTTGTTTCTCCTATTTTTGCTTCTAAATCTTGTTGGCAAGCTTCGAGGATGGCTTTTCCTTTGTCTGTTGCCACTCCTCTGAGTGATTCTTTGGACGCCGATATTGTTCTTTCTGGTTGTTCAGTTCTCGTGGGAGATAGAGAATTACCCACCGATTTGATTTTGTTGGATGTGATGGAGTTCGATGTTATTTTAGGAATGGATTGGTTGTCTCAGTACTATGCCGTGGTTGATTGCACGAATAAGGAGGTGATTTTTAGAATTCCTGGTGAAGAAGATTTTAAGTTTGTTGGTGATAGGAGTTCAGTACCTCAGAATCTTATTTCTGTTATTACGGCTAGGAAGTTGTTGAAGAAAGGTTGTCAGGGGTTTTTGGCATTGGTTAGGGATACGTCAGTGGAGAAGTTGTCACTCACAGATGTTCCTGTTGCTTGTGAGTTTCCTGATGTTTTTCCCGAGGAGTTGCCAGGTTTACCACCTCATAGAGAGATTGAGTTCTGTATTGATGTGGTTCCAGGTATTACTCCTATATCTATGACACCCTATCGTATGGCTCCTGCAGAGTTGAGAGAGTTGAAGGAGCAATTGCAAGAGTTGTTGGATAAGGGTTTTATTAGACCCAGTGTTTCTCCTTGGGGTGCACCAGTCCTGTTTGTGAAGAAGAAGGATGGTACCCTGAGACTGTGCATTGACTATAGAGAGTTGAATAAGGTGACAGTGAAGAACAAGTATCCTCTCCCGAGGATAGATGATTTGTTTGATCAGTTATAAGGTGCACAGTTCTTTTCTAAGGTTGACTTGAGGTCGGGTTATCATCAGCTGCGGATTAGTGAAGCTGATATTCCTAAGACAGCGTTCCGCACTAGATATGGTCATTATGAGTTTCTGGTGATGTCTTTTGGTTTGACTAATGCACCAGCAGCTTTTATGGACCTGATGAACAGAGTATTCCGACCGTATGT
The DNA here is from genome assembly GCA_947683625.1 of Mallotus nudiflorus. NCBI lineage: Eukaryota > Viridiplantae > Streptophyta > Magnoliopsida > Malpighiales > Euphorbiaceae > Mallotus > Mallotus nudiflorus. Next base: position 35,650 of record CANTUR010002133.1, read on the forward strand.
GGATCAGTTTGTGGTAGTCTTCATTGATGATATACTGGTATATTCGAGGAGTATGGAAGAGCATGTATATCACTTGAGGATTGTACTACAGACACTGAGAGATCATCAGCTTTATGCTAAATTCTCGAAGTGTGATTTCTGGATGGAGAGTGTTTCTTTTCTTGGACACGTAGTGTCTAAAGAAGGTATTCGGGTTGATCCACAGAAGGTTAAGGCAGTATCTGAGTGGCCTAGACCTACTTCAGTTACTGAGATTCGGAGTTTTCTGGGTTTAGCCGGGTATTATAGGCGGTTTGTGCAGGATTTTTCCAGGATTGCAGCCCCTATGACTCGCTTGACTCAGAAGAATGTTAGATTCGAGTGGTCAGAAGCTTGTGAGAATAGTTTTCAGTTGTTGAAGGAGAAGTTGACCACAGTGCCAGTATTAGCTTTGCCTAATAGTGTGGATAAGTTCACAGTTTACTGTGATGCCTCTAGAATTGGTCTTGGTTGTGTGATGATGCAGAATGGAAGGGTGATAGCCTATGCTTCGAGGCAGTTGAAGAAGCATGAGCAGAATTATCCTACACATGATCTTGAGATGGCTGCAGTGATCCTTGCTTTGAAGATTTGGAGACATTATTTGTACGGGGTGACTTGTGAGATATTTACTGATCACAAGAGCCTTAAGTACATTTTTCAGCAGCGAGATTTGAATTTGAGGCAGAGAAGATGGTTGGAACTGTTGAAGGATTATGATTGCGAGATTCTTTACCATCCGGGTAAAGCTAATGTGGTAGCAGATGCCTTGAGTAGGAAGTCCTCAGGTAGTCTTGCTCACATTGGTGTGGAGAGGAGACCATTGATCCAGGAATTGCATCTGATGGTGGATCAAGGTCTGATGATGAAGATCAGTAGATCAGGTGGACTGTTAGCTCAGTTTAAAGTACGATCTGTACTAAGGGATAGGATTAAAGCAGCTCAGAGCCGAGATCCTATTCTGGAAGAGCTTGTAGAGAATGTCAGAGCAGGGAAGTTCACTGATTTCACACTCGATGATGATGGTGTGTTGTGGATCAGTGGTAGATTGTATGTTCCTGATGTGGATGATTTGAGAGAAGAGATTTTAGAGGAAGCACATTCTACAGCCTACAGCGTTCATCCTGGTGTTACTAAGATGTACCACAGTATCAGAGATTTATACTGGTGGGATGGATTGAAGAAGGATGTTGCTGATTATGTTGCTAAGTGCTTGACGTGTCAGCAAGTGAAAGCCGAACATCAGAAGCCTTCTGGGAAGCTTCAGCCTCTTCCTATTCCCGAGTGGAAGTGGGAAAGGATAGCTATGGATTTTGTAGTCGGTTTACCTCGTTCGAAGGATGGATACGATTCCATCTGGGTGATTGTAGACAGATTGACGAAGTCTGCACATTTCTTGCCTGTGAAAGCCACATATTCAGTTGCTAGATTGGCGAAGTTGTACGTGAAGCATATTGTGTGCCTTCATGGAGTACCTGTGTCCATTGTGTCAGACAGAGGTTCGGTGTTTACTTCTCGTTTTTGGCAGAAGTTGCAGGAAGCGATGGGCACTAGGTTGGATTTCAGTACTGCTTTTCATCCTCAGACAGATGGTCAGTCTGAGAGGACGATCCAGACACTGGAAGATATGTTGAGGATGTGTGTCTTGGATTTGGGAGGTAGCTGGGATGATCATTTGTCGCTTGTTGAGTTTGCATATAATAACAGCTACCATAGCAGTATTGGCATGGCACCATATGAGGCGTTGTATGGAAGGAAGTGTAGATCCCCGTTGAGTTGGGATGAGATTGGTGAGAGAGCTTTGACTGGACCAGAGATGGTTCAGGATGCTGCAGAGAAAGTCGCCGTGATTAAGCGGAGATTAGAGACCGCAGTTAGTAGACAGAAGAGTTATGCGGATCCTAGGCGCAGAGATGTGGAGTTTCAGGTTGGAGATTTCGTTTTTCTGAAAGTATCTCCGATGAAGGGTGTGATGAGATTTGGCAGGAAGGGTAAGTTAGCACCGAGATATATTGGACCGTTTGAGATTCTGGAGAGAATTGGCACTGTTGCATATCGGTTGGATTTGCCTCCGAGTATGTCACAGGTGCATCCAGTATTTCATATCTCGATGTTGAGGAAGTATATCTCAGATCCTTCACATGTGTTGCAACCTGACAGTGTGGAAGTGAATGAAGATTTGACGTTTGTGGAAGAACCTGTGGCGATCGTTGATTTTCAAGTTCGACAGTTGCGATCGAAGCAGATTCCGATGGTCAAGGTTTTGTGGCGTAGCGACAGAGTTGAAGAGCATACGTGGGAGACTGAAGCTGAGATGCGAGCTTCTTACCCGTATCTCTTTCCTTCCTGATTCTGTAATCTTGTTTTTAGAATTCGGGGACGAATTCCTGTAAGGGGGGAAGACTGTAATATCCCGTGTTTTTTAAAAATAATTTTTACACTGTACCGGGATATGCAGTGTCAGTGATTTCTGTACTTTATATGATATTTTTATGAGTTAATATGTATTTTAAACCTATTTTAATTACTGTCTATTATTTTCAGTATTTTACGTAAAATTTTCCCGGGACTTTCATTTTCGGGGAAATTTTCACGTAAACAATGTATTATTAATTATTCTAAATGTATTTACGAGTTTGCATGAACTCATACATATTTTTAAATTATTAAATAAAGCCTATGTGTGTATATTTAATTAGGGTTTATTATTACCCTAATATTTTATTATTTATTTATTATTATTTGATTATTTTATTTATTATTAAATTATTAAAATTTATTATTTTTTTCTTTTTCTTTTTCTTTTTTTTTTCTTTTTCTTTTCCTTTTTCTTTCTTTTTCTTTTCTTTTCTCTTTCCTTTTCTTTCTTTTTCTTTTTCTTCTTCTTCTTCTTCTTTCTTCCCGTGCGTGACCGCCGGACCACCCATCTTCCCACCGCCGTTTCTCCCTCCTCCGGCCACCGTTTTCGACACCGCCGGTCTCTATCTTCTCCTTGAGCTCCGGTGAGTGTTATTCTAGCTTTTTTTTGAGCTAAAACGGTCTAGAATTGCTTAGGTTTTGAGTTGAATATTTCGGCCACTTTTGGTTTTTGATTTTTTTGAGCTTCAATTTGGATGATTCATGGAAACTTCCTTCACAAATATTGTTCCTGGTAGTTTAATCTTCATGTATGAATTTTTACAGAATTTTTGGAGATTGTTTGGATTTTTGGGTATTTTTGAATATTTTAATATTATTTTCGAATTTTCGGAAATTAATTATTTAAATTATGAAATTGGAGTTTATGGTTGAATTAGGTGTTGAAATGAATTATAGGAATTTATTTGGAATTTTTATGAATTTCTAAGTATTTATTGTTAATTATTGAAGTTTATGTGATTTTGGAAAATTAAGTTAATTGTGTTTGAATTGAATTTAATTGGTTAATTGAGTTTAATTATTGATATTATTGATATATATGTTGAGAAAATTAATTTTGGATAATTGTATGATTTTTGGTGAATTTTTGAAGTAATTTAGGTATATATATATATATAGGGGTATTTTGGTAATTTTACCCTAAATTGTCTAAAAATGTAATTTAATTGGTTTTAATAGTTATTTAAGGTATAAAAATGATTTCTATAAATTATTTGGTATTTTTAACTAATTAAAACTATTTTCGGGAATTATTTTCAATTATATATATAATATACGGTTTTTCTAATAAAATGAGTTTTAATCGATTTTTTACAGTGTTTCAAGATTTATTATGTAATTTCTACGTATGAAATGTATTTCTATGATTTAAGAATATTTTTGGTATATTTGAATATATTTTCTGTGTTTGTGGACCCCGGTCGACAGATTGTAGTCTGGAGTCCGACCGAGGGGTTGTGATTGATTGTGGTGTTTATTTTTGAAGTGTATTTTCTTTGCAGGGTCGGCTCTACTCTTTTGAGTAGAGAGATGTCCGTTTTACAGGGGAGGTTCTGCCGGATTTCCGGTAGAATTCTCGTAAAACGTGATATCCAGTCGAACCCTAATTTTCGATTCTGTATTTAATACTCTAGATTGAATTCTAGGATTTCTGTTAGGGTTATTCTGATGTCGAGTAATTATTTCTTGTTTAGTTGCGCCGAGACCGAGGGTTAGTGGACCAGGCCCGTCGGACCTGTCTCGTGGAGCGCATTAGGTGAGTTACTATATTATATATATATGCTTAGGATGCATGATTTAGAAAATGCATGTTTTATTTTGACTAAATATGCATAAATAACATGATTTATATTCAAGTATATTTTTGGTATATTTTTGGTATATAATAAATTATATACATGTTTTATTAATAAAATATATTTAAAATGTTTTTAAATATATTTTTAGTTTAATTCATGATTTGATTGGATTTATTTGGCATATATATACTCAAAATATACATGGTTTATGTTTGGTATATTTTCGGTATATATATGGTTTATATTGCTATTTCATTTATATCCATGCATCATTTATTTTTGTGAATGAATGTTTTATATTTAAGAATGAAGGATATCTATAGAACGTGCTACCTAGTGGGCAGCACTAGGACCGAGTACGTACCGGTACGCCTATAGTATTTAGGCTTTATTACTGATTATTTGTGGATATCGATTTGATTATGATTATTGATATATGTGAGATGTGGTTTGGGTGTGATTGCTGGAGCTCGGTTGACCAAGTGTCTCGGGGCCAATCACACTGGCAGTCAGACTGCTGGAGCTCGGTTGACTTAGTGTCTCGGGGCCAGTCTACTGTCCATATGGATTAAGTGGATATATTTGGAATCAGTGAGCCTGTATGGCTAGAGTGTTGTCTAACACTATTATTCTGAGGTTGCGATATTCTAGGGTTCTATATAATCCTTCATAAAAGTTGATTTTCAGACAAAATATATAAAATGATTTTTCTGCATCTGTATGAACTTGCCTGTATATATACATATTACTCATATACTGTTGACTGTATGCATTATCACTTAGAGTGTATGTATATATACTATAGTAATTCACTCAGTGAGGTCTGACTCCCCTTCGTTGACTATTTTTCAGGAGAGTCAACTTCCTCAGACCTCAGTAGCGGGTCGATACGCCGGATTTCTTCCGCCCCGGCTTCTTTATGTAAATTGTCTACTTGAGTCTTATTTATTTACTCTAGACACTGCAATAGTTGTAAATTAAAGTATTGGATTTTATGTATTTGTTTAAAGAGATGTATTATAGTAAAACTGGATTTGTATAAAGATTATACATTTATGAGATTATATATGCGATGTGATGAGTTTTGAATTATATCCAGTTGAGATGGATGATATTGTAATATTTATGATTTTATTTTCCGCTGCATATTATATTTTTATGGTTATTATTGCATTTTTATTTTATTTTTAGGCTTGCTACGGGTTCCGGATTCGAAAGAATTCCCGTTCCCTAGCGCCGGTCATGGCCCCTGTTTTGGGTCGTGACAATACTATAGGCGTACCGGTACGTACTCGGTCCTAGTGCTGCCCACTAGGTAGCACGTTCTATTGATATCCTTCATTCTTAAATATAAAACATTCATTCACAATAAATGATGCATGAATTTAAATAAATCAACAATATAAATCATATATATACCGAAAATATACCAAACATAAACCAGGTATATTTTGAGTATATATACGTCAAATAAATTCAATCAAATCATGAATTAAACTAAAAATATATTTAAAAACATTTTAAATATATTTTATTAATAAAACATGTATATAATTTATTATATACCAAAAATATACCAAAAATATACTTGAATATAAATCATGTTATTTATGCATATTTAGTCAAAATAAAACATGCATTTTCTAAATCATGCATCCTAAGCATATATATATAATATAGTAACTCACCTAATGCGCTCCACGAGACAGGTCCGACGGGCCTGGTCCACTAACCCTCGGTCTCGGCGCAACTAAACAAGAAATAATTACTCGACATCAGAATAACCCTAACAGAAATCCTAGAATTCAATCTAGAGTATTAAATACAGAATCGAAAATTAGGATTCGACTGGATATCACGTTTTACGAGAATTCTACCGAAAATCCGGCAGAACCTCCCCTGTAAAATGGACATCTCTCTACTCAAAAGAGTAGAGTCGACCCTGCAAAGAAAATACACTTCAAAAATAAACACCATAATCAATCACAACCCCTCGGTCGGACTCCAAACTACAATCTGTCGACCGGGGTCCACAAACACAGAATATATATTCAAATATACCAAAAATATCCTTAAATCATAAAAATACATTTCATACGTAGAAAATTACATAATAAATCTTGAAACACTGTAAAAATCGATTAAAACTCATTTTATTAGAAAAACCGTATATTATATATATAATTGAAAATAATTCCCGAAAAATAGTTTTAATTAGTTAAAAATACCAAATATTTTGTAGAAATCATTTTTATACCTTAAATAAATATTAAAACCAATTAAATTACATTTTTAGACAATTTAGGGTAAAATTACCAAAATACCCCTATATATATATATATACCTAAATTACTTCAAAAATTCACCAAAAATCATACAATTATCCAAAATTAATTTTCTCAACATATTTATCAATAATATTAATAATTAAACTCAATTAACCAATTAAATTCAATTTAAAACACAATTAACTTAATTTTCCAAAATCACCTAAACTTCAATAATTAAAAATAAATACTTAGAATTTCATAAAAATTCCAAATAAATTCCTATAATTCATTTCAACACCTAATTCAACCATAAACTCCAATTTCATAATTTAAATAATTAATTTCCGAAAATTAGAAAATAATATTAAAATATTCAAAAATACCCAAAAATCCAAACAACCTCCAAAAATTCTGTAAAAATTCATACATGAAGATTAAACTACCAGGAACAACATTTGTGAAGGAAGTTTCCATGAATCATCCAAATCGAAGCTCAAAAAAATCGAAAACCAAAAGTGGCCGAAAACTTCAAATCGAAACCTAAGCAATTCTAGACCATTTTAGCTCAAACCAAAGCTAGAATAACACTCACCGGAGCTCAAGGAGAAGATAGAGACTGGCGGTGTCGAAAACGGTGGCCGGAGGAGGGAGAAACGACGGTGACAAAAATGGTGGTCCGGCGGCACCCACGGGAAGAAGAAGAAGAAGAAGAAGAAGAAAAAGAAAAAGAAAGAAAAGGAAGGAAAAAGAAAAAGAAAAAGAAAGAAAAAGGAAAAGAAAAAAAAAAGAAAAATAAATAAAATAAATTAAAATAATTAAATATTAATAAATAATAAATTTTAATAATTTAATAATAAATAAAATAATCAAATAATAATAAATAAATAATAAAATATTAGGGTAATAATAAACCCTAATTAAATAAATATACACACACAGGCTTTATTTAATAATTTAAAAATATGTATGAGTTCATGCAAACCCGTAAATACATTTAGAATAATTAATAATACATTGTTTACGTGAAAATTTCCCCGAAAATGAAAGTCCCCGGGAAAATTTTACGTAAAATACTGAAAATAATAAACAGTAATTAAAATAGGTTTAAAATACATATCAACTCATAAAAATATCATATAAAGTACAGAAATCACTGACACTGCATATCCCGGTACAGTGTAAAAATATTTTTAAAAACACGGGATATTACAGTCTTCCCCCCTTACAAGAATTCGTCCCCGAATTCTAAAAAACAAGATTACAGAATCAGGAAGGAAAGAGATACGGGTAAGAAGCTCGCATCTCAGCTTCAGTCTCCCACGTATGCTCTTCAACTCTGTCGCTACGCCACAAAACCTTGACCATCGGAATCTGCTTCGATCGCAACTGTCGAACTTGAAAATCTACGATCGCCACAAGTTCTTCCACAAACGTCAAATCTTCACTCACTTCCACACTGTCAGGTTGCAACACATGTGAAGGATCTGAGATATACTTCCTCAACATCGAGATATGAAATACTGGATGCACTTGTGACATACTCGGAGGCAAATCCAACCGATATGCAACAGTGCCAATTCTCCTCAGAATCTCAAACGGTCCAATATATCTCGGTGCTAACTTACCCTTCCTGCCAAATCTCATCACACCCTTCATCGGAGATACTTTCAGAAAAACGAAATCTCCAACCTGAAACTCCACATCTCTGCGCCTAGGATCCGCATAACTCTTCTGTCTACTAACTGCGGTCTCTAATCTACGCTTGATCACGGTGACTTTCTCTGCAGCATCTTGAACCATCTCTGGTCCAGACAAAGCTCTCTCACCAATCTCATCCCAACTCAACGGGGATCTACACTTCCTTCCATACAACGCCTCATATGGTGGCATGCCAATACTGCTATGGTAGCTGTTATTATATGCAAATTCAACAAGCGACAAATGATCATCCCAGCTACCTCCCAAATCCAAGACACACATCCTCAACATATCTTCCAGTGTCTGGATCGTCCTCTCAGACTGGCCATCTGTCTGAGGATGAAAAGCAGTACTGAAATCCAACCTAGTGCCCATCGCTTCTTGCAACTTCTGCCAAAAACGAGAAGTAAACACCGAACCTCTATCTGACACAATGGACACAGGTACTCCATGAAGGCATACAATATGCTTCACGTACAACTTCGCCAATCTAGCAACTGAATATGTGGCTTTCACAGGCAAGAAATGTGCAGACTTCGTCAACCTGTCTACAATCACCCAGATGGAATCGTATCCATCCTTCGAACGAGGTAAACCGACCACAAAATCCATAGCTATCCTTTCCCATTTCCACTCGGGAATAGGAAGAGGCTGAAGCTTCCCAGAAGGCTTCTGATGTTCGGCTTTCACTTGCTGACATGTCAAGCACTTAGCAACATAATCAGCAACATCCTTCTTCAATCCATCCCACCAGTATAACTCTCTGATACTGTGGTACATCTTAGTAACACCAGGATGAACGCTGTAAGCTGTAGAATGTGCTTCCTCTAGGATTTCTTCTCTCAAATCATCCACATCAGGAACACACAATCTACCACTGATCCACAACACACCATCATCATCGAGTGTGAAATCAGTGAACTTCCCTGCTTTGACATTCTCTGCAAGCTCTTCCAGAATAGGATCTCGGCTCTGAGCTGCTTTAATCCTATCCCTCAGTACAGATCGTACTTTAAACTGAGCTAACAGTCCACCTGATCTACTGATCTTCATCATCAGACCTTGATCCACCATCAGATGCAATTCCTGGATCAATGGTCTCCTCTCAACACCAATGTGAGCAAGACTACCTGAGGACTTCCTACTCAAGGCATCTGCTACCACATTAGCTTTACCCGGATGGTAAAGAATCTCGCAATCATAATCCTTCAACAGTTCCAACCATCTTCTCTGCCTCAGATTCAAATCTCGCTGCTGAAAAATGTACTTAAGGCTCTTGTGATCAGTAAATATCTCACAAGTCACCCCGTACAAATAATGTCTCCAAATCTTCAAAGCAAAGATCACTGCAGCCATCTCCAGATCATGTGTAGGATAGTTCTGCTCATGCTTCTTCAACTGCCTCGAAGCATAGGCTATCACCCTTCCATTCTGCATCAACACACAACCAAGACCAATTCTAGAGGCATCACAGTAAACTGTGAACTTATCCACACTATTAGGCAAAGCTAATACTGGCGCTGTGGTCAACTTCTCCTTCAACAACTGAAAACTATTCTCACAAGCTTCTGACCACTCGAATCTAACATTCTTCTGAGTCAAGCGAGTCATAGGGGCTGCAATCCTGGAAAAATCCTGCACAAACCGCCTATAATACCCGGCTAAACCCAGAAAACTCCGAATCTCAGTAACTGAAGTAGGTCTAGGCCACTCAGATACTGCCTCAACCTTCTGTGGATCAACCCGAATACCTTCTTTAGACACTACGTGTCCAAGAAAAGAAACACTCTCCATCCAGAAATCACACTTCGAGAATTTAGCATAAAGCTGATGATCTCTCAGTGTCTGTAGTACAATCCTCAAGTGATATACATGCTCTTCCATACTCCTCGAATATACCAGTATATCATCAATGAAGACTACCACAAACTGATCCACATACGGTCGGAATACTCTGTTCATCAGGTCCATAAAAGCTGCTGGTGCATTAGTCAAACCAAAAGACATCACCAGAAACTCATAATGACCATATCTAGTGCGGAACGC
>CANTUR010002134.1:0-30685 GCA_947683625.1 Mallotus nudiflorus
GCGGTGAGGAATGTGGTGGTCCGGCGCCCGCGGGAAGAAGAAGAAGAAGAAGAAGAAAAAGAAAAAGAAAGAAAAGGAAGGAAAAAGAAAAAGAAAAAGAAAGAAAAAGGAAAAAAAAAATAAAATAAATTAAAATAATCAAATAATAATAAATAAATAATAAAATATTAGGGTAATAATAAACCCTAATTAAATAAATATACACACACAAGCTTTATTTAATAATTTAAAAATATGTATGAGTTCATGCAAACCCGTAAATACATTTAGAATAATTAATAATACATTGTTTACGTGAAAATTTCCCCGAAAATGAAAGTCCCGGGAAAATTTTACGTAAAATACTGAAAATAATAGACAGTAATTAAAATAGGTTTAAAATACATATTAACTCATAAAAACATTGTATAATGCATAAAAATTATTGACACTGTATATCCCGGTACAGTGTAAAAATATTTTAAAAAACACGGGATATTACAATAGTGCTGCCCACTAGGAAGCACGTTCTATCGATATCCTTCATTTATATTAAAACATACATTCAGGAAAATAAATGATGCATAATGATATTTAAAATAAACAAATATATCATATATATACCAGAAATATACCTAAAATAAACTAAGCATATTTCAGGTATATGTACATATAATCAACTCAAATAAATCATGACATATATTATATTAAACCAATAATATATTTGAAAACAAGCTAGATTTAATTAAAAAGGAAAACATGTATTTATTTCATAATATACCGAAAATATACTAAAAGTATACCTAAAATATACTTAAACATTCAAATAGGCAATTATGCAAAAATTTATATTTAAAACATGGAAGTCTAAAATATGCAACCTAAGCAATGCATACATATCATAATAACTCACAGTTGTGCGCTCCTCGAGATGGGTCTGGTCCACTAGGCCTCGGTCTCGGTGCAACTAACAAATAAATAATAACACGAAAATCAGTATAATTCTAATTTAACTTCTAAAGACTCGATTTAAAATTCTAAACACAAACAGAAAATACGAATTAGACCTGATGTCACGTTTTACGAAAATTCTACCAAAAAATTCAGTAGAACCTCCTCTGTAACACGGACATCTTTATATTTAAAAAGTAAAGCCAGTCTTGTAAGAAAAATACACTTCGAAATAGATTTCACAACATATTCTCACAACCCTCGGTCGAAATCCCAAACTGCAAATTCCACTGACCAAGGTCCACAATTCACAATAAAATATACAAAATATATTAAAATACCATAAATACCAAAAATACCCTTTTAATACCAAAATATGACAATTTAAATATTTAAACATTAAAAATAATTATATCACCGATATTTACTTAAAAACCCTAATATTAATATAATATTATTAAAATTGATATATCTCAATAAATTCACAAATATTAATAAAAATTCGTTTTATAAATCCAAATTACTCGATTAGTCCAAAAACATATCAAAAGTTACTAAAAACCCATTTGTTTACAAAAATAGTATATTATATATAATTTGAAAATAATTTTCAAAAAATAGTATTAATTAGTTAAAAATAGTAAATAATTTATAAAATCATTTTTATACTTCAAATAATTATTAAAACCAATTAAACTTAATATTTAACTAAAATTACCACCAAATTATCAAAATACCCCAAGTATATAAAAATTCACATAATATACTAAAAATACTAAAAAATTCAATAAAAATTATACAATTACTCTAAAATTATTTTCTCAACATATAATTCAATAAAATCAACAATTATACTCAATTAACCAATGTTAGATCCTGAGTTTTTAAATAATTTTAAACTACATCGGGATATGCAGTGTTAATAATTTTTATATATATTTTTGATTATTTAATTAGTTTATTATTTATTAAATTCATTTTTAATTATTTTAAGTTTCTTACATAAAATTTTTCCAAGAGTTTTATTTTTAGAGAAATTAAAACTTAAATAAATAATTATTAATTATTTTAGACGGTTTTGTGAATTTGCATGAGTCCATGCACGATTTTTAAGTGTCATATTAAAATACATACATATACATGCATATATGCACATTTAAATAAATTAGGGTTATTTTAATTAAATTTATATTGTATAGTTTTAATAAATAATGTGTGTAAATGTTATTATTTTAATATGTGGTGTATATTGACTTGAATATAATATTTATATATTATTATTATATAAATTAAAGTTATGTATATACATATATACTTTATAAAAATAAAAGTTTACCATAATTACCAAACTGCCATCGACACCATCTCCCTCATTCTCGACGTCCCCCATCCTTCTCCGACGATTGCAACCTCCATTTCTTGCCATCGGTGTGCCTCTCAGCCATCCTCCTCCATCTCCAGCCCACTCCGCCGCCTGAAGCTCCCTTTTCCGGCATTGTTTGATCGGTTTTTCCCTTAGAAATTGAAAATTGATCCTAACTCTGATCAGCACATTTTCGGCCACCGTTTGGAGTGCCATCAATCTCTATCTCTTCCTTGAGCTCCGGTGAGTGCATTTCTAAGATTGGTTTCACTTGATTTGGTCTAGATTTCCCTAGGTTTCCAATTTTTAATTTCAGTCAACTTGAGTTCTTGATTTTTTTGAGCTTTTATTTTAATTATTCAAGCTTACTTCCTTCACAAATATTGATCCTAGTATCTCAATATACATTCTTTAATTTTTTTGGAATTTTTGGGAATTATTTTGATTTTTGTGAATTTTTTATTATTTTATTAATATTTTCTAATTTTCGTAAATTAATTCATTAAATTATGAAATTGTGATTTATGGTGTTTATAGGTGTTAAAATGAATTTTAGAAATTTATTAGTAATTTTTATGATTTTTGTATAATTATTGTGAATTTATTTAGTTTATGTGATTTTTAGAAAATTAGGTTAATTATGTATTTTGTTGAAATTAATTGGTTAATTGAGTAGAATTCTTGATTTTATTGAATTATATGTTGAGAAATTATTTTTTGAGTAATTATATTATTTTTAGTGAATTTTTGAATAATTATAGTATATTATGTGAAATTATATATAACTAGGGGTATTTTGGTAATTTTGTAATAAATTGGTTAAAAATTTAGTTTAATTCATTTTAATAATTATTAAGATATTAAAATGATTTTTACAAATTATTTAGTATTTTAACTAATTAAAACTATTTTTCGTAAATTATTTTCAAGTTATATATAATATACTATTTTTGTAAATAAATGAGTTTTTATTGATTTTTAATATGTTTTAGAGCTAATTAGGTAATTTGGAGTTATAAAATGTATTTTGGCTAATATTTATGAATTTATTGAGAATTGTTGATTTTTAATAATATTTTATTGAAATTAGGGTTTTTATGTAATTATCGGTGAAATAATTATTTTCAGTGTTTTAAATATCTAATTTGCTATATTTTGATTATTCAAGGGTATTTTTTGTATTTCTGGCATTTAAATGTGTTCTGTGTATATCTCGTGAATTGTAAGCCTCGGTCGGTAGAATGGTAGTTTGGGAGTCCGACCGAGGGGTTATGTGGTTGTGTATTCTTAAAGTGTGTTTTCTGTGCAGGATCGACCCTAATTTTGTAGGAAGATGTCCGTTTTACAGAGGAGACTCTGCTGAAATTTCGGTAGATTTCTTGTAAAATGTGACAACCGGTCTGAGTCTAATTTTAAATTTTTAATTGAGTCTTTCCGTAGTAACTCTAGAAGCGTAGAGTTAGAATTTATTCTGATAGTTGTTATTTTATTTTTCTAGCTGCGCTGAGACCGAGGCCTAATGGACCAAGCCCACTGAGTCTGTCTCGAGGAGCGCACACCAGTGAGTTATTATACTATATATATATGCATTGTATATAAGATGCATCACTTAGGATTTTTAATTTTCATTATATGTTTTTAAAGTGATTTAAATTATAATATTTTTGGTATATCTAGGGTTTGTATTTTTGCATATATGCATGTTCAATAATTATGCATGTTATTTTGATATATGCACGTTAAATAATTAGATGTATGTTTAATACATTTTAGTCTATATACATGTTTTAAATGTACATTTAGTCATAATTATTTTATTGAATAATTAGTATACTTTAGGTATAGTTTCAGTATATTTTAGGTTTATTCTTAAATAATTGCATGCTATATTATGAACCTACACTTAAATTGTTTTTAAGTTTATTTTTGGTATATTTCCAAATAAATGCATGTTTTATTATTAATTCAAACCTAACACATTAGTTGTAATATCCTGAATTTTTAAATAAATTTTTTTATATACTGCATCGGGATATGCAGTGTTAATAATTTTTGTATATATTTATGATATTTTAAGAGTTGTTATTTGTTTAAAGCTAATTTTAATTATTTTATATTATTTTAAGTACTTTACGTAAAATTTTCCCGGGAATTGTGTTTTCGGGGAAATTGACACGTAAATAATTTAATATTTATTTTGAGACTCAGTATTTTAGAGAATTTATTTAAGTTATTCATATTTTTTTACTTGGAATGATGTTATTTTAATAGTATTTAACTTAGTGTATTTTATTTTAATATTGTTCATTTTATTAAACTACATTATCTGCGTGATTAATATATGTGCTACATATATATATACACATATATTAGGGTTGTATTATTTTATTTGTGTGTGTGAATATATGCATGTGTGTGTATATATATATTAATATATGTGTGTGTGGAGATTAGTATATATATATATATATTGTATTATTATAATATAAAGTATTATATGTATATATATGTACATTAAACACAAAACACACACACACAAACTCATCTCCCCCGAAACCCACCCAAACCACCATCCACCATCGCCTGTCACCGTCGATCCCCTACCGTCGGTGTGCCGTCCGGCCTTCCAGCAGCTCCAGTCGCCTTCCGCCGTCTTCTACCTTCTTCTTCGGCGTCGGCAAGCGGCTGTGGCAGCAAGGAACCGAAACTCGAGCTCACCGTGGTTCCAAGCGATTCCGGCCACCATTCTTCGCGATTCTGGTGTCCTTGAGCTCCTCAAGCTCTGGTGAACTCAATCCAAGCTTCGGTTTGAGCTCTAACCCCTCCATTTTTGCTGTTTTTCGATTTCTTTATTTCGGCAATTTTTGGATTGTTATTTTTTTTCGGGAATTTTTGGTGGATTCATGGAAAATGCCTTAAAAAAAGTTAATCCCCCAAGCTTAATCTACATCGTATAATTTTTGTGTGATTTTTGGAATTTATTTTAATTTTTGTGAATTTTTTATTATTTTATTATTATTTTCTAATTTTCAAAAATTAATTAATTAAATTATGAAATTGTGTTTTATGGTGATTATAGGAGTTGAAATGAATTATAGAAATTTATTTGTAATTTTTGTGAATTTTTATGTATTTATTTGGAATTTATTAAGTTTAGGTAATTTTGAAAAATAGGGTTAATTATGTGTTTAATTGAAATAAATTGGTAAATTGAGTATATTTATTGATATTATTGAATTATATGTTGAGAAATTAATTTTTGAGTAATTATATAATTTTTGGTGAATTTTTGAACATTTATAGTGAATATATATATAGGGGTATTTTGGTAATTTTACACTAAATTGGTTAAAAATGTAATTAAATTGGTTTTAATAGTTATTTAGGGTATAAAAATGATTTTTGCAAATTTTTAGTATTTTTAACTAATTAAAACTATTTTTTGTAAATTATTTTCAAATTATATATAATATACTATTTTTCTAAATAAATGGGTTTTTATTGATTTTTAGTATGTTTTAGGGTTAATGATGTAATTTGGAGCTTTAAAATGTATTATGGTCAATATTCATGAATTTGTTGAGAATTGTTAATTTTTAATAATATTTTTTTTATTAATTAGGGTTTTATTGAAATTATTGGTTAAATAATTATTTTCAGCGTTTTAAATATTCAATTGCTATATTTTGGTTATTCAAAGGTATTTTTGGTATTACTGGAATTTTCATGTATTATGTGTTTATTTCGTGAATTGTGAGCTTCGGTCGGAAGAATTGTAGTTTGGGAGTCCGACTGAGGGGTTGTGGTTGTATATTTTCGAAGTGTGTTTTCTGTGCAGGATCGGCCCTACTTTTGTAGGGAGATGTCCGTTTTACAGAGGAGACTCTGTCGAAATTTCGGTTGATTTCTCGTAAAACGTGACAACCTGTAATATCCCGTGTTTTTAAAATAGTTTTACACAGTACCGGGATATGCAGTGTTAATGATTTTTGTATTTTATATGATATTTTTACAAGTTGATATGTATTTTAGATCTATTTTAATTACTGTATATTATTTTCAGTGTTTTACGTAAAATTTTCCCGGGACTTGCATTTTTGGGGAAATTTTCACGTAAACAATGTATTATTAATTATTTTAAATGTATTTACGGACTTGCATGAACTCATACATATTTTTAAATTATTAAATAAAGACTATGTGTGTATATTTATTTAATTAGGGTTTAGTATTACCCTAATATTTTATTTATTATTTATTAACTTTATTGTTATTTAATTATTTTTATTTAGTATAAATTATTAAAATATTAAATTTTATGTGTGTGGTGTATATTTAATGTGTGTAATTTAATATTATTTTATTATATAGTGTAAAGTATATATATATATACATATATTTGTCAAAAATCAAAAAGTTTGGAAAATTACCATTTTGCCCCCGACTTCTTCTTCTTCCTCCCGATTCTTCCTTCTCCATTTCCGGTCGCTGTCGTGCCGTTCCTTCACCGTGGGTGTGCCGTCCGGTGTGCCACCGTCTTCCCCGACCAATTTCGCCGCCTGAGGAGGCCGTTTCCGGCGTCGGGAGATTGATTTTGGCCGGAGAAGCCGAAAACCGATCCACCGTCGATCACGCCGATTCCGGCCACCGTTTTCGACACCGCCGGTCTCTTTCTTCTCCTTGAGCTCCGGTGAGTGTGATTCTAGCTTTGGTTTGAGCTAAAATGGTCTAGAATTGCTTAGTTTTCAATTTGTCAATTTCGGTCTATTAGGGTTTTTGTTTTTTTTCGAATTGTTCTTGATTGATTCATGCTTAATTCCTTCACAAATGTTGTTCCTAGTAGCTTAATCTACATGTATGAATTTTTGTAGAATTTTTGGAGGTTGTTTGGATTTTTGGGTATTTTTGAATATTTTAATATTATTTTCTAATTTCGGAAATTAATTATTTAAATTATGAAATTGGAGTTTATGGTTAAATTGGGTGTTGAAATGAATTATAGGAATTTATTTGGAATTTTTATGAATTTCTAAGTATTTATTTTGAATTATTGAAGTTTATGGAATTTTGGAAAAATTAGGTTAATTGTGTTTTTATTTGAATTTAATTGGTTAATTGAGTTTAAATATTGATATTATTGATAAATATGTTGATAAAATTAATTTTGGATAATTGTATGATTTTTGGTGAATTTTTGAAGTAATTTAAGTATATTTATATATATAGGGGTATTTTGGTAATTTTACCCTAAATTGTCTAAAAATGTAATTTAATTGGTTTTAATAGTTATTTAAGGTATAAAAATGATTTCTACAAATTATTTGGTATTTTTAACTAATTAAAACTATTTTTCGTAAATTATTTTCAATTATATATATATTATACGGTTTTTCTAATAAAATGAGTTTTAATCGGTTTTTATAGTGTTTCAAGGTTAATTATGTAATTTTTACCTATAAAATGTATTTATGTGATTTAAGGATATTTTCGGTATATCTGGAATTATTCTGTGTTTGTGGACCCCGATCGGTGGACTGTAGTTTAGAGTCCGACCGTGGGATTTTGATTGTGTTGAGCTTGTATTTCGAAGTGTGTTTCTTTGCAGGGTCGGCTCTACTCTTTTGAGTAGAGAGATGTCCGTTTTACAGGGGAGGTTCTGTCGGATTTTCGGTAGAATTCTCGTAAAACGTGATATCCAGTCGAACCCTAATTTCTAAATTCTGTTTCCGTATTTAAATACTCTAGATTGAATTCTAGGATTTCTATTAGGGTTATTCTGATGTCGATTATTTATTTCTTGTTTAGTTGCGCCGAGACCGAGGACTAGTGGTCCAGGCCCGTCGAACCTGTCTTGTGGAGCGCACTAGGTGAGTTACTGTACTATGTATACATGCTTAGGATGCATGATTTAGAAATATATGTTTTACTTTGATTAAAATGCATAAATAATGTGATTTGTATTTAAGTATATTTTTGGTATATAATAAATTATATACATGTTTTATTAATAAAATATATTTAAAATGTTTTTAAATATATTTTTAACTTAATTTGTGATTTGATTGGATTTATTTGACATATATATACTCGAAATATACCTGGTTTACTTTTGGTATATTTCCGGTATATATATGGTTTATGTTGTATTTTATTGAACGTCATGCATCATTTATTTTGTGAATGTATGTTTTATTATTTATTAATGAAGGATATCGATAGAACGTGCTACCTAGTGGGCAGCACTAGGACCGAGTACGTACCGGTACGCCTATAGTATTTAGGCTATATTACTAACTTATTGGTGGATATTGATTTGATGTGATTATTGATATGTGTGAGATGTGGTTTGGGGTGTGATTGCTGGAGCTCGGTTGACCAAGTGTCTCGGGGCCAATCACACTGGCAGTCAGACTGCTGGAGCTCGGTTGACTTAGTGTCTCGGGGCCAGTCTACTGTCCAAATGGATTAAGTGGATATATTTGGATTCAGTGAGCCTGTATGGCTAGAGTGTTGTCTAACACTATTATTCTGAGGTTGCGATATTCTAGGGTTCTATATAATCCTTCATAAAAGATGATTTTCAGATAAAATATATAAAAATGATTTTACTGCATCTGTATGTAATTGCCTGTATATATACATATTAGATATGTATTATTGACTGTATGCATTATCATTTAGTGTATGTATATATATTATAGTAATTCACCCAGTGAGGTCTGACTCCCCTCCGTTGACTATTTTTCAGGAGAGTCAACTTCCTCAGATCTCAGTAGCAGGTCGATACGCCGGATTTCTTCCGCCTCGGCTTCTTTATGTAAACTGTCTACTTGAGTCTTATTTATTTTATCTAGACACTGCAGTAGTTGTGAATTAAAGTATTGGATTTTATGTATTTTATTTAAAGAGATGTATTATATTGAAACTGGATTTGTACTAAAGAGATTATGTATCTATGAGATGAGATTTTTATTTAAATCCAGTGATGAAAATGATATTGTGATATTTAAGATTTTTATTTCCGTTGCATATATATTATATGATTATTGTTATTGCATGATTTATTTTATTTTTAGGCTTGCTACGGGTTTCGGATTCGAAAGAATTCCCGTTCCCTAGCGCCGGTCATGGCTCCTGTTTTGGGTCGTGACAAAGGTGGTATCAAAGCGGAGTTCTGTGTCAGGGCTTAGTTATGTGAGTTGTGGCCCTAGTTTTTAAGTTGTGTTTTCTGTTGGACTACTGCAGTGTATTAGGTTCGAGTATGTCTTGATAAGTATTCCTTGCTGTAGTTTTCAACGTTATTCCTCCGTTGTCTGTTTTGTTTGAATCTTTCCGTTTATCTTTTCAGAATGAGGAGGCGAGCGCGTGTCGCTCCACCGGTCGTTGAGACCGAGGATGATGAGTCTTTTCAGGATGAGGTTTTACCTCCTGAGCAGCCAGTTAGACGTAGAGGTCGTGGCAGGGGTAGACCTCGAGGAGCGGCAGGTCGCCGTAGGCAGAGAGAGTTACAGGACGAGGAGCCTGTTGAGCCTGAGTTTGATATTCCTGTTCCTCCAGTTGTTCAGCCTGCCTAGCAGCAGGGTATGTTTGACCCTGAGGCAACTTTGTTCTATGCCCGAGTTGGCAGGATTGCTTTTGATGGTACTTCTGATCCTTTAGATTTTCTGCATGCGATTGAGACTAGGACTCGGACTGCTCATACCGAGTACCAGCGGATCATGATCGTTGAGTTGTCTGTCGAGGGACCAGCCTTAGATTGGTTCATTCAGATGATCCAGCCTTATATGATGACGATGACATGGGCTCAGTTTCGAGAGCGATTCATGAGGAGATTTTGTCCAGAGCCTCTTCGTTTGAGCTATCGTCTCCGTCTGACCAGTATTTCTCGTGGTGATCGATCAGTAGAGGAGTATACCCGAGAGTTTCTTCGTTTGGGTAGATATGCTGAGGATCTGATGCGAGATCAATATTTTACGGTTACTACGTACGTTACTGGATTGGGTTCAGCTTTTGCTGGTATGCCTACAGCAGGTCTTACCCTCGAGTCTGTGATCGAGTTGGCCAAGGAGATTGAGCTGAGGTTAGTTAGGCAGGGAGCGATGCCTGATTATTACCAGCTAGGAGTTCAGTCGAGTGGATTTCAGGCTACTCCATATTCGAGTTTTCATGTTGGATCGAGTAGTCAGCAGCGAGGTTCGACTCAGCAGAGTCAGAGACAGCAGCAGCGAGTGCATCGGAGCAGTAGACATGGCTGTGGAGGTCAGCGTAGATCGTTCAGATTTGGGTCAGGTGCTTCGAGCAGCAGCAGTGGTCGTAGTTCTGGATCAGCGGCCAGTGTTTGTCAGACTTGCGGTAGAGTCCATCAGGGACCGTGTTATCTGACACCGATGACATGTTTCAGATGCGGGCAGACAGGACATTTTGCTAGATCGTGTCCTTATTCTGGGTATCAGCAGCAGCAGATTCCGTGATTCCCACAGCAGTCGATTGCTAGTGCTGCACCTGTGCCATTTCAGTTACCACCAGCCCAGCATCAGAGTTCCACTCAGTTTGTTCCACAGCAGAGTCGTGGTAGAGGTACTAGAGGAGGTGCCAGAGGTGTTGGCCAGGCTTCTACCAATCAGCAGGGAGGTCGAGGTCAGGCCAGAGTCTTCCATCTGACTCAGCAGGATGCTCAGGCATCTAATGCAGTCGTGACAGGTATTCTTTCTATTTGTTACCTGGATGCATGGGTTTTGTTTGATCCGGGTGCCACGCATTCGTTTGTTTCTCCTGTTTTTGCTTCTAAATCTTGTTGGCAAGCTTCGAGGATGGCTTTTCCTTTGTCTGTTGCCACTCCTCTGAGCGATTCTTTGGACGCCGATATTGTTCTTTCTGGTTGTCCAGTTCTCGTGGGAGATAGAGAATTACCCGCTGATTTGATTTTGTTGGATGTGATGGAGTTTGATGTTATTTTGGGAATGGATTGGTTGTCTCAGCACTATGCCGTGGTAGATTGCAGGAATAAGGAGGTGATTTTCAGAATTCCTGGTGAAGAAGATTTTAAGTTTGTTGGTGATAGGAGTTCAGCACCTCAGAATCTTATTTCTGCTATTTCTGCTAGGAAGTTGTTGAAGAAAGGTTGTCAGGGGTTTTTGGCATTGGTTAGGGATACGTCAGTGGAGAAGTTGTCACTCACAGATGTTCCTGTTGCTTGTGAGTTTCCTGATGTTTTTCCCGAGGAGTTGCCAGGTTTACCACCTCATAGAGAGATTGAGTTCTGTATAGATGTGGTTCCAGGTACTACTCCTATATCTATGCCACCCTATCGTATGGCTCCTGCAGAGTTGAAAGAGTTGAAGGAGCAGTTGCAAGAGTTGTTGGATAAAGGTTTTATTAGACCCAGTGTTTCTCCTTGGGGTGCACCAGTCCTGTTGGTGAAGAAGAAGGATGGTACCCTGAGACTGTGCATTGACTATAGAGAGCTGAATAAGGTGACAGTGAAGAACAAGTATCCTCTCCCGAGGATAGATGATTTGTTTGATCAGCTCCAGGGTGCACAATTCTTTTCTAAGATTGACTTGAGGTCGGGTTATCATTAGCTGCGGATTAGTGAAGCTGATATTCCTAAGACAGCGTTCCGCACTCGATATGGCCATTATGAGTTTCTGGTGATGTCTTTTGGTTTGACTAATGCACCAGCAGCTTTTATGGATCTGATGAACAGGGTATTCAGACCGTATGTGGATCAGTTTGTAGTAGTCTTCATTGATGATATACTGGTATATTCGAGGAGTATGGAAGAGCATGTATATCACTTGAGGATTGTACTACAGACACTGAGAGATCATCAGCTTTATGCTAAATTCTCGAAGTGTGATTTCTGGATGGAGAGTGTTTCTTTTCTTGGACACGTAGTGTCTAAAGAAGGTATTCAGGTTGATCCACAGAAGGTTGAGGCAGTATCTGAATGGCCTAGACCTACTTCTGTTACGGAGATTCGGAGTTTTCTGGGTTTAGCCGGGTATTATAGGCGGTTTGTGCAGGATTTTTCCAAGATAGCAGCCCCTATGACTCGCTTGACTCAGAAGAATGTTAGATTTGAGTGGTCAGAAGCTTGTGAGAATAGTTTTGTACTAAAGAGATTATGTATCTATGAGATGAGATTTTTATTTAAATCCAGTGATGAAAATGATATTGTGATATTTAAGATTTTTATTTCCGCTGCATATATATTATATGATTATTTTTATTGCATGATTTATTTTATTTTTAGGCTTGCTACGGGTTCCGGATTCGAAAGAATTCCCGTTCCCTAGCGCCGGTCATGGCTCCTGTTTTGGGTCGTGACACAACCGGTCCGAGTCTAATTCTAAATTCTTGATTTAATCTGTCTATAGTAATCCTAGAAGTATAGAGTTAGAAGTTTATTCTGATGGTTATTTTTACTTTATCTTTCTAGCTGTGCCGGAACCGAGGCCTAACGGACCAGGCCCGTTGAGTATGTCTCGAGAAGCGCACATCAGTGAGTTATTATACTGTATATATATGCACATTAAATAATTCGGTTTAGGTTTAATACATTTGAGTAATATACACATGTTTTAAATGAATATTTAGACATAAATGGTTTATTAAATGATTTGAGTACTGTCACGACCCAAAACAGGAGTCATGACCGGCGCTAGGGAACGGGAATTCTTTCGAATCCGGAACCCGTAGCAAGCCTAAAAATAAAAATAAATCATGCAATAACAATAACCATATAATATATATATGTGCAGCGGAAATAAAAATCATAATATCATAAATATTACAATATCATCCATCTCAACTGGATATAATTCAAAACTCATCACATCGCATATATAATCTCATAAATGTATAATCTTTATACAAATCCAGTTTTACTATAACACATCTCTTTAAAACAAAGTACATAAAATCCCATACTTTAATTCACAACTACTGCAGTATCTAGAATAAATAAATAAGACTCAAGTATACAATTTACATAAAGAAGCCGGGGCGGAAGAAATCCGGCGTATCGACCTGCTACTGAGGTCTGAGGAAGTTGACTCTCCTGAAAAATAGTCAACGGAGGGGAGTCAGACCTCACTGAGTGAATTACTATAGTATATATACATACACTCTAAGTAATAATGCATACAGTCAACAGTATAAGAGTAATATGTATATATACAGGCAAGTTCATACAGATGCAGAAAAATCATTTTATATATTTTGTCTGAAAATCAACTTTTATGAAGGATTACATAAAACCCTAGAATATCGCAACCTCAGAAAATAGTGTTAAACAACACTCTAGCCATACAGGCTCACTGATTCCAAATATATCCACTTAATCCATTTGGACAGTAGACTGGCCCCGAGACACTAAGTCAACCGAGCTCCAGCAGTCTAACTGCCAGTGTGATTGGCCCCGAGACACTTGGTCAACCGAGCTCCAGCAATCACACCCCAAACCATATCTCACATATCAATAATCATAATCAAATCAATATCCACAAATAAGTTAGTATAATAGCCTAAATACTATAGGCGTACCGGTACGTACTCGGTCCTAGTGCTGCCCACTAGGTAGCACGTTCTATTGATATCCTTCATTCTTAAATATAAAACATTCATTCACAAAAATAAATGATGCATGGATATAAATGAAATAGCAATATAAACCATATATATACCGAAAATATACCAAACATAAACCAGGTATATTTTGAGTATATATATGTCAAATAAATCCAATCAAATCACAAATTAAATTAAAAATATATTTAAAAACATTTTAAATATATTTTATTAATAAAACATGTATATAATTTATTATATACCAAAAATATACCAAAAATATACTTGAATATAAATCATGTTATTTATGCATATTTAGTCAAAATAAAACATGCATTTCTAAATCATGCATCCTAAGCATATATATATAATATAGTAACTCACCTAATGCGCTCCACGAGACAGGTCCGACGGGCCTGGTCCACTAACCCTCGGTCTCGGCGCAACTAAACAAGAAATAATTACTCGACATCAGAATAACCCTAACAGAAATCCTAGAATTCAATCTAGAGTATTAAATACAGAATCGAAAATTAGGGTTCGACTGGATATCACGTTTTACGAGAATTCTACCGGAAATCCGGCAGAACCTCCCCTGTAAAACGGACATCTCTCTACTCAAAAGAGTAGAGCCGACCCTGCAAAGAAAATACACTTCAAAAATAAACACCACAATCAATCACAACCCCTCGGTCGGACTTCAGACTACAATCTGTCGACCGGGGTCCACAAACACAGAATATATATTCAAATATACCAAAAATATCCTTAAATCATAAAAATACATTTTATAGGTAAAAATTACATAATTAACCTTGAAACACTATAAAAACCGATTAAAACTCATTTTATTTGAAAAACCGTATATTATATATATAATTGAAAATAATTCACGAAAAATAGTTTTAAAAAAAATACCAAATAATTTATAGAAATCATTTTTATACCTTAAATAACTATTAAAACTAATTAAATTACATTTTTAGCCAATTTAGGGTAAAATTACCAAAATACCCCTATATATATATATATATACCTAAATTACTTCAAAAATTCACCAAAAATCATACAATTATCCAAAATTAATTTTCTCAACATATTTATCAATAATATTAATAATTAAACTCAATTAACCAATTAAATTCAATTTAAAACACAATTAACTTAATTTTACAAAATCACATAAACTTCAATAATTAAAAATAAATACTTAGAAATTCATAAAAATTCCAAATAAATTCCTATAATTCATTTCAACACCTAATTCAACCATAAACTCCAATTTCATAATTTAAATAATTAATTTCCGAAAATTAGAAAATAATATTAAAATATTCAAAAATACCCAAAAATCCAAACAACCTCCAAAAATTCTGTAAAAATTCATACATGAAGATTAAACTACCAGGAACAACATTTGTGAAGGAAGTTTCCATGAATCATCCAAATTGAAGTTCAAAAAAATCGAAAACCAAAAGTGGCTGAAAACTTCAAATCGAAACCTAAGCAATTCTAGACCATTCTAGCTCAAACCAAAGCTAGAATAACACTCACCGGAGCTCAAGGAGAAGATAGAGACCGGCGGTGTTGAAAACGGTGGCCGGAGGAGGGAGAAACGACGGTGAGAAGAAATGGCCGGCGTCGGGCACCCACGGGAGAAGAAGAAGAAGAAGAAGAAGAAGAAAAAGAAAAAGAAAGAAAAGGAAAGAGAAAGAAAAAGAAAAAGAAAGAAAAAGAAAAAAAATAAAATAAAATAAATTAAAATAATTAAATATTAATAAATAAATAATAATAAAATAATAAATTTTAATAATTTAATAATAAATAAAATAATAAAATAATAATAAATAAATAAATAATAAAATATTAGGGTAATAATAAACCCTAATTAAATAAATATACACACACAGGCTTTATTTAATAATTTAAAAATATGTATGAGTTCATGCAAACCCGTAAATACATTTAAAATAATTAATAATACATTGTTTACGTGAAAATTTCCCCGAAAATGAAAGTCCCGGAAAAATTTTACGTAAAATACTGAAAATAATAGACAGTAATTAAAATAGGTTTAAAATACATATTAACTCATAAAAACATCGTATAATGCATAAAAATTATTGACACTGTATATCCCGGTACAGTGTAAAAATTATTTTAAAAACACGGGATATTACAAGTACTTAGGGTATATCTTTTGCATATTTAAGTATATTTTTAAGATAATGCATGTTATATTATTGTTACTCATTTAAATTGTTTTTAACTATATTAATGATTTATCTTTAGTTTATTTCATATTTTATTTGACTATATATATATATATACCTGAAATATACTGGGTATATTTTAGGTATATTTTTTTGTATATATATATATATGGTTGGTTTTACTATTATGAGTATTGTTCTACATTAATTATTTTTCGAATGAATGATTTATTCAAAGTGAAGAATATCAATAGAACGTGCTTCCTAGTGGGCAGCACTAGGACCGTGTATGTACCGGTACGATAGATAAGGATTGAGTGAGAGTTAAAATTGGGTGATTATAATTGATTTAATTGATTTGACTAAGGTTAATGGTATGTTAGATAGTGTGATTGCGGGGCCAATCACACTGACAGTCAGACTGCTAGAGCTCGGTTGACTTAGTGTCTCGGGGCCAGTCTACTGTCCATAAGTGAATTGAATGATCTATTGGGTTGATTGAAATGTGAGGTGATAGATAGTGTGATTGCTGGAGCTCGGTTGACCAAGTGTCTCGGGGCCAATCACACTGACAGTCAGACTGCTGGAGTTCGGTTGACTTAGTGTCTCGGGGCCAGTCTGCTGTCCAAATTGGAATAAGTGTTCTATTTGGAATCAAGTGAGCATGTATGGCTAGAGTGATGATGGAATTGTTTGAGGTTATTATTTAGGGTTCTATGGATCCTTCATGAATTAAAACAACCATTTTCTACATTTAGTATATTTATAAAAGCAAAGTTTGGCATTCGTGTGAAATGTGTGTATATACATATATATATAAGAATGTCTGATTGTTATGGTTTAGTTTGCATGTATATATAGTATAATAATTCACTCAGTGAGGTCTGACCCCCCCCTCAATTATTTTTTCAGGAGATTCGATATCGTTAGACCTTAGTTATAGAGTTCCTTGCCGGTGTTCTTCAGTCCCGGCTATTTTATGCAAATGTATATTTTGAACTTTGAATTGTATTCTAGAAACTGCAGTAGTAGTGTTATTATACTGGAAGTTTATTATTTTGTTTGGTTATTAAATACTTTGAGAATTTGTATTTGAACATTGTATGAATATATATTCATTTATAAAAGGATTTGGAGTATTTATTATATATATATATATATATCTAGAAAAATTTTAATTCAGTCGTACTTTTACTTATTTATTGTATGATTTTATTTTCTTAGGCTTGCTACGGGTTCCGGATTCGAAAGAATTCCCGTTCCCTAGCGCCGGTCATGACTCCTAGTTTGGGTCGTGACATTAGTGGTATATTTAGGGTTTATTTGTGATATATGCATGCTAGAAAATTAGGTTATTTTGGTATATTGTGAATATATGTTAAACCTAAACGCATGTTTTAGTACATACACATATTTAAATGAATATTTATACATAATTATTTTATTAAGTGATTTGTGTACTTAGGGTATATTATTTGTATATTTAGGTACATTTTTAAGCAAATAAATGTTTTATTATTAAAATGCACTTAAATTGTTTTTAACTATATTAATGGTTTATCTTTAGTATATTTCATATTTTATTTGACATATATATACCTGAAATATACTGGGTATATCTTAGGTATATTTTTGGTATATATACAGTTGATTTTACTATTATGAATATCATTCTATATTAATTATTTTCTGAATGAATGATTTATTTTAAGTGAAGGATATCAATAGAACGTGCTTCCTAGTGGGCAGCACTAGGACCGTGTACGTACCGGTGCGATAAATAAGGGTTGAGTGAGAATTAATTTTGGTGATTATAATTGATTTGACTAAGATTAATGGTATGATAGATAGTGTGATTGCGGGGCCAATCACACTGACAATCAGACCACTGGAGCTCGGTTGACTTAGTGTCTCGGGGCTAGTCTACTGTCCATAATGGAATAAATGATCTATTGATTTGATTGAGATGTGAGGTGATAGATAGTGTGATTGCTAGAGCTCGGTTGATCAATTGTCTTGGGGCCAATCACATTGATAGCCAGACTGCTGGAGCTCGATTGACTTAGTGTCTCGAGGCCAGTCTGCTGTCCAGATTGGAATAAGTGTTCTATTTGGAATCAAGTGAGCCTGTATGGCTAGAGTGATGATGAGGTTGATTGAGGTTGCTATTATTAGGGTTCTATGGATCCTTCATGAGTTAAACTAAACGTTTTCTGCATTTAGTATATTTATGTAAGCAGAGATGGCATATGTGTGGAATGCGTGAATATATATCCAATCATGCATTCACACATACACACACACACATATATATATATGTGTGTGTGTGAATGCATGATTGGATATGTTTTAGATTACATGTATATATAGTATAATAATTCACTCAGTGAGGTCTGACCCCCCCTCAATTATTTTTTTTAGGAGATCCTATATCGTCAGACCTTAGTAGTAGAGTGTGTGTGTGTGTGTGAATGCATGATTGGATATCTTTTAGATTACATGTATATATAGTATAATAATTCACTCAGTGAGGTCTGACCCTCCCTCAATTATTTTTTTCAGGAGATTCTATATCGTCAGACCTTAGTAGTAGAGTTCCTCGCTGGTGTTCTTCCGTTCCGACTATTTTATGTAAATGTGTATTTTGAACTTTGAATCGTATTCTAAAAACTGCAGTAGTTGTGCTATTGTATCAGAAGAGTATTATTTTATTTTAATATTTAATATTCAGAGAGTTGTATCCGAACATTGTATGAATACATTTATTTATGGAAGAATTTGGAGTATATACTTTGTATATTGATTCAGAAAAATTTTAATTCTGTCGTACTTTTTATTTATTTATTGCATGATTTTATTTTCTAAGGCTTGCTATGGGTTCCGGATTCGCAAGAATTCTTGTTCCCTAGCGCCGGTCATGACTCTTAGTTTGGGTCGTGACAACCAATCAATTTTAACAAGATACATATATAACCTATATTTCCAAAATCGACATAAACTAAATAAAATTATAATAATTACACAAAAATCACCAAAAATTATAAATTAACTTTTAAAATTAATTTTCAACCACCAAAAACACTAAAAATCACAATTTCACAATTTATTTAATTAATTTACAAAAATAATAAAATAATAAAAAATTCACAAAAATCAAATAAATTCCAAAAATTACACAAAAATTCCCAGAGGTAGATTAAGTTAAGGGGAACATTATTTGTGAAGAAATTAAGCTTGAATCACAAAGAATGAAGTTCAAAAAAATCAAGAATAAAAAATGGCCGAAATTGAAAACTAGCTTAAAACCTTACCAAATCGAGTTTTTGTGCAAAAGTAAGCTTGTAATCGTTCTCTAGGGAGTCTAAGGAGTCCAATGGCATCGGAATCACCAAGTTTGGTGGCCGGAATGATGAGGAATGGCGAAGAGGGAGACTTACGGCCAAAAATGGTTCCCAAGCTGCTGTTGGCGCCGGAGAAGACAACAGGAGGCGGTGGAGCTGCTAGCTGGAGGGGCGGAGCTTCGGGAGGCACACCGATGGCCTGAAATAGGATGACAGGTGATGAGGGTGACAGTGAGGGTGAGGGACGGGATGGGGAAGAAAGGTAGGGGAAGGTTTTTATTTTTTTGTATATATATATATATATATATATATATATATATATATTATAACTTTATATTATAATAATATAACTTATAATATATTCACATTAAACACACACCACACATTTACACACATGCAAAATTATATACTCACATATATATATATATATATATATATATATATATATATATATATATCGAAACCCTAATTAACATAAATTAATGATAATCAACTCAAAATCGACAAATATTTAAATATTGTCTGAAATTATTAACACTGCATATCCCGATTTAAAATAAAATCATTTAAAAACTTGGGTTATTATAGTCTTCCCCCCTTATAAAAATTCATCTCCGAATTCCAAAAAAAGAAGATATACAGATCAATGAGGAAAGAGATATGGGTAAGAAGCTCACATCTCAGCTTTAGTCTCCCAGGTATGCTCTTATACTCTGTTGCTGCGCCACAACACCTTGACCATCGGAATCTGCTTCGAACGCAACTGTCAAACTTGATAGTCAAACGATCGCAACAAGTTCTTCTATGAACGTCAGGTCTTCATTCACTTTAACACTATTGGGCTATAAAACGTGTGAAGGGTCTGAAACATACTTCCTCAGCATCGAGATATGAAACACCGGATGCACTTGAGACATACTTAGAGGCAAAGCCAATCGATATGCAACAGTGCCAACTCTCTCCAGAATCTTGAACGGTCCTATATATCTTGGTGCTAGCTTACCCTTTCTACCAAATCTCGTAACACCCCTTCATTGGAGACACCTTCAAAAAAATAAAGTCTCTTACCTGAAACTCCACATCTCTGCGTCTAGGATCCGTATAGCTCTTCTACCTGCTAACTGCGGTCTCTAATATGCTCTTGATCATAGCAACTTTCTCTGCAGCATCCTGAACCATCTCAAGTCCAGTCAAAGCTCTCTCACCAATCTCATCCCAACTCAGAGGGGATCTACACTTCCTTTCGTATAAAGCCTCGTATGGTGTCATTCCAATACTGCTATGGTAGCTGTTATTATATACAAACTCTATAAGTGGCAAACGATTATCCCAGCTACCTCCCAAATCCAAAACACACATCCTTAACATATCTTTTAGTGTCTAGATAGTCCTCTCAGACTAACCATTTTTCTGAAGATGAAAAGCAGTATTGAAATCCAACCTAGTGCTCATCGCTTCCTGCAACTTCTGCCAAAAATAAGAGGTGAACACTGAACCTCTATCTGACACAATGGACACAGGTACTATATGAAGGCACACAATATGCTTCACATTCAGCTTCGCCAATCTAGCTACAGAATAAGTGGCTTTCACAAGCAACAAATGTGTAGACTTAGTCAACCTGTCCACAATCACCCAGATGGAATCGTATCCATCCTTAGAACAAGGTAAACCAACCATAAAATCCATAGCAATCCTTTCCCACTTCCACTCAGGAGTAGGAAGAGGCTGAAGCTTCCTAGAAGGCTTTTGATGCTCAGCTTTCACTTGCTAATACGTCAGACACTTAGCAACATAATTAGTGACATCCTTCTTCAATCCATCCCACCAGTACAAGTCTCTGATACTGTGGTACATCTTAGTAACACCCGGATGTATGCTGTAAGCTGTAGAATATGCTTCCTCTAAGATCTCTTCTCTCAAATTATCCACATCTGGAACACACAATCTACTACTGATCCATAAAACACCATCATCATCGAGTGTGAAATCAGTGAACTGCCCTGCTCGGACATTCTCTGCAAGCTCTTCTAGAATAGGATCTCAGCTCTGAGCTACCTTAATCCTATCTCTCAGTACATATCACACCTTAAACTGAGCTAACAGTCCACTTGATCTACTAATCTTCATTATCAGACCTTGATCCACTAACTGATGCAACTCCTGGATCAACGGTCTCCTCTCAATATTAATGTGAGTAAGACTGCCTGAGGACTTCCTACTCAAGGCATATGCTACCACATTAGCCTTACCTTGGTGATATAAAATCTCATAGTCATAATCTTTCAACAGTTCCAACCATCTCCTCTGCCTCAGATTCAGATCTCTTTGCTGGAAAATGCACTTAAGGCTCTTGTGATCAGTAAAAATCTCATAAGTCTCCCCGTACAAATAATGTCTCCAGATCTTGAGAGCAAAGATTACTACAGCCATCTCAGGGTCATGAGTAGGATAGTTCTATTCATGCTTCTTCAATTGCCTCGAAGCATAGGCTATCACCTTACCATTCTGCATCAACACACAACTTAGGCCAACTCTAGAGGCATCATAATACACTGTGAACTTGTCCACTCCATTTGACAAAGCTAAAACTAGAGCTGTGGTCAACTTCTCCTTCAACAACTAAAAATTATTCTCACAAGCTTCTGACCACTCAAACCTTACATTCTTCTAAGTCAAGCGAGTCATACGAGCTGTAATTTTGGAAAAATCCTGCACAAACCTCATATAATACCCGACTAAACCCAGAAAACTATGAATCTCTATAACTAAAGTCGGTCTAGGCCACTCAGACACTGCCTCAATCTTCTGTGGATCAACCTGGATACCTTTTTTAGACACCACGTGTCTAAGAAATGCAACACTC
This sequence comes from Mallotus nudiflorus, assembly GCA_947683625.1. NCBI lineage: Eukaryota > Viridiplantae > Streptophyta > Magnoliopsida > Malpighiales > Euphorbiaceae > Mallotus > Mallotus nudiflorus. The sequence continues at coordinate 22,285 of CANTUR010002134.1, forward strand.
TCCATCCAAAAATCACACTTTGAGAATTTAGCATAAAGCTGATGTTCTCTCAATGTCTATAGTATAGTCCTCAAGTGATATAAATGCTCTTCCATACTCCTCGAATACACCAGTATATCATCGATGAAGACTACTATAAACTGATCCACATATGGTCTGAATACCCTTTTCATCAGGTCGATAAAAGCTGCTGGTGCGTTAGTCAAGCCAAAAAAACATCACCAGAAACTCATAATGGCCATATCGAGTGCAAAATGCCATTTTAGGAATATTGGCTTCATTGATCCGCAATTGATGATAACCCAACCTCAAATCAATCTTGGAAAAGAATTGTGCACCCTGTAGCTGATCAAACAAGTCATCTATCCTCAAAAGAGGATACTTGTTCTTCACTGTCACCTTGTTCAGCTCTCTGTAGTTAATGCACAGTCTCAGGGTACCATCCTTCTTCTTCACAAACAGGACTGGTGTACCCTAAGGAGAAACACAGGGTCTAATAAAACCCTTATCTAGCAACTCTTGCAACTGCTCCTTCAACTCTTTCAACTCTACAGGAGCCATTCTGTAGGGTGACATAGAAATAGGGATAGTGCTTGGAACCACATTTATACAGAACTTAATCTCTCTATGAGGTGGTAAACCTGGCAACTCCTCAGGAAAAATATCCGAAAACTCATAGGCAACAGGAACATCTGTGAGTGACAACTTCTCTACTGAAGTGTCCCCCCACCAATGCCAAATATCCCTGACAAACCCTTCCTTAGTAACGTCCTAGCCGTAATAGCAGAAATGAAATTCTGAGGTGCTGAACTCTTATCACCCATAAACTTAAATTCTTCTTCACAAGGGAATTCTGAAAGTCACCTCTTTACTCCGATAATCTACCACGACATAGTGCTGAGATAACCAATCCATACCCAGAATAACATCGAACTCCATCACATTCAACAGAATCAAATCAACGGATAATTCTCTGCCTCCAATAAGAACTGGACAACCAGAAAGAACAATGTCGGTATTTAAAGAATTACTTAGAGGAGTGGCGAAAGACAAAGGAAAAGCCATCCTCGAAGCTTGCTAACAAGACTTGGAAGTAAAAACAGCAGAAACGAACGAATGCGTGGCACCCGGATCAAACAAAACCCATCATCCAGGTAACAGACAGAAATAATACCTACTATGACTGCATTAGATGCCTGAGCATCCTGCTGACTGAGATGGAAGACTCTGGCCTATCCTTGACCTCCCTGCTGGCTGGTAGAAGCTTGGCCAATACCTCTGGCACCTCTACCATGACCCTGCTGGGGAACAATCTAGGTAGAACTTTGATGTTGGGCTAAAGGCAACTGAAAAGGAACGAGTGCAGCACTAGCAATCGACTGCTGAGGGAATCGCAAAATCTATGACTATTGATATCCAGAATAAGGGACACGATCTAGCAAAATGTCCCGTCTGCCCGCATATGAAAACACGTCAGCGGTGTCATATAACATGGTCTTTGATTGACTCTGCTGTAGGTTTGACATACACTAATAGTTGACCCAGAACTACGACCACTGTTGCTGCTCGAAGCACTTGACCTAAGTCTGAATGGTCTACGCTGACCTCCATGACCATGTCTACTGCTTCGATGTACTCGCTACTGCTGTCTCTGAGTCTGCTGGGCTGGACCCCCTTTGTTGACTACTCGATCCAATCTGAAACTCGAGTATAGAGTAGTCTGGAATCCACCTAACTGAACACCCCAGCTGGTTATAATCAGGTATAGCTCCTTGCCTGACTAGCCTCAGCTCAATCTCCTTAGCCAACTCTATTACTGACTCTAGAGTAAGGCCCACTGTAGGCATACCAGCAAATGCAGAACCCAATCCAGTAATATAAGTGGTGACTGCGAAGTACTGGTCTCGCATCAGATCCTCTGCATATCTGCCAAGCCGAAGGAACTCTCGAGTGTAGTCCTCAACAGATCTGTCACCTCAGGAAATGCTGGTCAATCGGAGTCTGTAACTCATGCGAAGTGGCTCTAGGCAGAATCTCCTCATGAATCACTCTCTGAACTGAGCCCAAGTCATCGTCATCATATATGGCTAGATCATCTGAATAAACCAGTCCAAGGCTGGTCCCTCAATAGGAAGCTCAACTATCATGATCCGCTGGTACTCTCGGTGTGAGTAGTCCGAGTCCTCGTCTCTATCGCATACAGAAAATCCAATGGATTAGACGTCCCATCAAAGGTAATCCTACCGACTCTGGCATAGAACAGAGCTGCCTCAGGGTCAGACATACCTTGCTGATAGGCAGGCTGAACAGGCTGTGCTACTGGAGGTACATGAATATCCTCATACTCAGGCTCTACAGGCTCCTCATCTTGTATCTCTCTTTGCCTACGGTAACCTGCCGCTCCTCGAGGTCTACCTCTGCGCCTAACTAGCGGCTCAAGAGGTAAAATATTGTCCTGAAAGGACTCATCATCCTCGACCTCAATGACTGGTGGAACAGCACGCGCTTGCCTCCTCATTATGAAAAGAACAAATAGAAGGATTCAGACAAAATAGACAATAGAGGATTAACACAGAAAACTAAATCAAGGAGTACTTATTAAGACATACTCGAACCTAAGTAACTGCAATAGTTTCAAAAGAAAACACGACACCGAAAACTAAGGCCACAACTCACAACTAATGCCTTGACACAAAACTCCGCTCTGATACCAACTTTGTCACAATCCAAAATAGGGGGCCGTGATTGGCGCTAAGGAACGAAAATTCTTTCGAATTCGGAACCCGTAGAAAGCCTTAAAAAATAAAAGCATGCAATAAAGTAAAATAAATAAAATAATATTCAGCAGAAATTAAATCTCAAATAATATAATAATCTCTCAACTTCTTTAATAACATAAGTCACATCTTATATATATATCATAAATAGAAATCTTTTAATACAACCTTCAGAGTAACACTCTGAAGTAAAATCCTCTTACATGCATAAATATAAATTACAACTCTCATTAGATTTAAATACAACTACTACTGCAGTGTCTATAGTACAAAATAAAACTCAAGTAAGTGATTTACATAATAAAGCCGAAGTGAAAGAAATCCGGCGGATAGGTCTACTGCTGAGGTCTGAAGATGAAGACTCTCCTGAAGAAAAATATCAACAGAGAGGAGTCAGACCTCACTGAGTGAATTATTATAATATATATACATGCATAACTAAATGACAAATGCAGACACTCAAAAGTATATATAATAAATATATATACAAGAAAATACACACAGGCAAAGAAAATCGTTTTTTTTTTATAATAATACTGAAAATCATCAGTTATGAAGGAGCTATAATTTTGTAACCTCAAATATTAATAGAAGGCACTCTAGCCATATAGGCTTACTTAAATCCAAGTAAATTCACTTAGTCCAACTAGACAGTAGACTGGCCTCGAGACACTAAGTCAACCGAGCTCCAACAGTCTGACTGTCAGTGTGATTAGCGCTGAGACACTTGGTCAACCGAGCTCTAGCAATCACACTCTCAATCACATCAATCTCAATTATATCAATCAAGTCATATTTCCTTAAATAAGTTAGTAATTTAACCCTACATTCTATCGCACCAGTACGTACTCGGTCCTAGTGTTGCCCACTAGGAAGCATGTTCTATCGATATCCTTCATTTATATTAAAACATACATTTAGGAAAATAAATGATGCATAATGATATTTAAAAATAAACAAATATACCATATATATACCAGAAATATACCTAAAATAAACTAAGCATATTTCAAGTATATATACATATAATCAACTCAAATAAATCATGGAATATATTATATTAAACCAACAATATATTTGAAAACAAGCTAGATTTAATTAAAAAGGAAAACATGCATTTATTTCATAATATACCGAAAAATATACTAAAAGTATACCTAAAATATACTTAAACATTCAAATAGGCAATTATGCAAAAATTTATATTTAAAACATAGAAGTCTAAAACATGCAACCTAATGCATATATATCATAATAACTCATAGTTGTGCGCTCCTCGAGATGGGTCCGACGGGCCTGGTCCACTAAGCCTCGGTCTCGGCACAATTAACAAATAAATAATAACACGAAAATTAGTATAATTTTAACTTAACTTTTAGAGACTCGATCTAAAATTCTAAATACAAACAGAAAATACGAATTAGACCCGATGTCACATTTTACGAGAATTCTACCAAAAATTCAACAGAACCTTCTCTGTAAAATGGACATCTCTCTATTTAAAAAGTAGAGCCGGTCCTGTAAGAAAAATACACTTCGAAATATATTTCACAAATATTCTCACAACCCTCGGTCGGAATCCCAAACTGCAAATTCCACCGACTGAGGTCCACAATTCACAATAAAATATACAAAATATATTAAAATTCCATAAATACCGAAAATACCCTTTTAATACCAAAATATAGCAATTTAAATATTTAAACATTAAAAAGAATTATATCACCGATATTTACTTAAAAATCCTAATATTAATATAATATTATTAAAATCAATATATTAATGAAAATTCGTTTTATAAATCCAAATTACTTGATTAGTCCCAAAAAACATATGAAAAGTTACTAAAAACCCATTTGTTTACAAAATAAGTATATTATATATAATTTGAAAATAATTTTTGAAAAATAGTATTAATTAGTTAAAAATAGTAAATAATTTATAAAAATCATTTTTATACTTCAAATAATTATTAAAACCAATTAAACTTAATATTTAACTAAAATTACCACCAAATTACCAAAATACCCCTAGTATATAAAAATTCACATAATATACTAAAAATACTCAAAAATTCAATATAATTACTCAAAAATTATTTTCTCAACATATAATTCAATAAAATCAACAATTATACTCAATTAACCAATCAATTTTAACAAAAATACATATATAACCTATATTTCCAAAATTGACATAAACTAAATAAAATTATAATAATTACACAAAAATCACCAAAAATTATAAATTAACTTCTAAAATTAATTTTCAACCACAAAAAAACACTAAAAATCACAATTTCACAATTTATTTAATTAATTTACGAAAATAATAAAATAATAAAAAATTCACAAAAATCAAAATAAATTCCAAAAATTACGTAAAAATTCCAGAGGTAGATTAAGCTAAAGGGAACATTATTTGTGAAGGAATTGAGCTTGAATCACAAAGAATGAAGTTCAAAAAAATCAATAATAAAAAATAGCCGAAATTAAAAACTAGCTTAAAACCTTACCAAATCGAGTTTTTGTGCAAAAGGAAGCTTGTAATCATTCTCTAGGGCGTCTAAGGAGTCCAACGACACTGGAATCACCGAGTTTGGTGGCCGGAATGATGAGGAACGACGAAGAGGGGAGACTTATGGCCCAAAAATGGTTCCCAAGCTGCTGCCAAGCGTCGGAGAAGACAACAGGAGGCGGTGGAGCTGCTGGCTGGAGGGGCGGAGCTCCGGGAGGCACATCGACGGCCTGAGAATAGGATGACAGGCGATGAGGGTGAGGGTGAGGGACGGGATGGGGAAGAAAGGTAAGGGAAGGTTTATATATATATATATATATATATATATATGTTATAACTTTATATTATAATAATATAACTTATAATATATTCACATTAAACACACACCACACATTTACACATGCACAATTATATACTCACACACACACACATATATATATATATATACACACACACACACATATATTTATATACTTTTAAATAAATAATAAACCCTAAATATATGCATGTATATATATATATATATATATATTTATTTATTTTAATACATAAAATAATAATAATGCGTAAAACAATATAATTTAATATGGTAAAATAACATTAAAATAAAATACATTAAGTTAAAAATTAATTAGAACAAGATATATATATATTACACAAATGAACTATCGAAATACTAATCATAATATATATATATATCGAAACTCTAATTAACATAAATTAATGATAATCAACTCAAAATCGATAAATATTTAAATATTGTTTGAAATTATTAACACTACATATCCCGATTTAAAATAAAATCATTTAAAAACTCGGGACATAAAAGTCTAATTTAAATAATATTTGATAATAAAATTCATAAATGGAATAAAATCCCCATTTTACAATTAAATTAACATAAATTACAAATAATATTTGAAATCACAATTTAACATCTCAAAAATAATAAAATACACATTTAGTCTCAAAATAATAAATACACTTATTATTTACATAATATTCTAAAATTATCACAATTTAACTAATAAAATCTCTAATATTATATAATATTAATAAAAATTCAATTTTTACAGTTATTCAACATAACATAATAAAATTCACATTTAATTGCTTAAATAGTTTAATTATATAATAAAATTAGTTTAAAAACCCATTTTTATCACCCAAATAATAAATAATATATATTTCAAAATAATTTTTAAAAATTAGTATTAATTAGTTAAAAATAGTAAATAATTTGTAAAAAACATTTTAATACCTTAAATAATTATAAAACCAACTAAAACATAATGTTTAACTATAATCTTAACAAAATTACATATTTAACCCTATAATACAAAATATCCAATAATTTCAACAAAAATACATATTGTAATATCCCGAGTTTTTTTTAAATAATTTTAAACTGTATCGGGATATGTAGTTTTAATAATTTATATATATATATATATTTGTGATTATTTAATGAGTTTGTTATTTATTAAGTTATTTCTAATTATTTTGATTATTTTTAAGTCCTTTACGTAAAATTTTCCCTGAAATTTTATTTTCGGAGAAATTAAAACGTAAATAATTAAATATTAATTATTTTAAGCGATTTTGTGGAGTTGCATGAGTTCATGCATGATTTTAGAGTGTCAAATAAAATATATATACATATGTGCATTTAAATTAAAATTAGGGTTAATTTAATTTAATTAAATTATATTACATAGTTTTAATATTAATTAATTAAGTGTGTATATATGTATATATGTGTATATATATTATTAAAATATGTGTGTGGTGCATATTTATTGTGTGTATTATATTATATATTAAAATAATATAAATTAAGATATATATATATACATATATACATATAATATTATTACCTAACATATAAAGTTTACTATATTTACAACTTTGCCATCAATTATCTCTTCCCCCTCCCAATCGTCTTCTTTGCAAATCTGGCCACTGCTACGCCATTCTCTTGCCGTCGGTGTGCCTCCCGGCGCGCCGGGGAAGGAGGCTGCTAGCGGCGGGGGATGGCTGGGAACGGCGGTGGCAAGCCGGGAGGCACACCGACGGTAGGTGGTCGGGATTTGCAGCGGTGAGGGGAAGGGTGGTTGGGCGCGGGAGGAAAGGAAGAAGAAAAAGAAGAAAAAAAAAAGAAAAGAAAAAGAAAAAGGAAAGAAAAGAAAAAGAAAAAGAAAAAAGAAAAAAAATAAAAAAATTTTAATAAAATATTTGAAAAAATTTCACATCCACACATATAATTTAATATTTCAATAATTTAATAATAAATAAAATAATTAAATAATAATAAATTAATAAATAAATAATAAAATATTAGGGTAATATATATTAAACCCTAATTAAATAAATATCGCACACATACACGATGTTTAGTAATTTTAAAAATACGTATGAGTTCATGCAAGTCCGAAAATATATTTAAAATAATTAGTAATAAATTATTTACGTGAAAATTTCCCCGAAAGTGCAAGTCCCCCGGGAAAATTTTACGTAAAACATTTTAAATAATACACAATAATTAAAATAGGTTTTAAATACATATCAACTCGTGAAAATATCGTAATATATATACAAAAATTATTAACACTGCATATCCCGGTACAATATTAAAATATTTAAAAACACGGGATATTACAGTCTTCCCCCCTTACAAGGAATTCGTCCCCGAATTCCAGAAAACGTAATCAAGAAGGAAAGAGATACGGGTAAGAAGCTCGCATCTCAGCTTCAGTCTCCCACGTATGCTCCTCGACTCTATCGCTACGCCATAGAACCTTGACCATCGGAATCTGCTTCGAATGCAACTATCGAACTTGATAATCAACGATCGCCACAGGTTCTTCCACAAACGTTAAATCTTCACTCACTTCTACACTGTCAGGCTGTAACACGTGTGAAGGATCTGAGATATACTTCCTCAACATCAAGATATGAAATACTGGATGCACCTGTGACATACTCTGAGGCAAATCCAACCGATATGCAACAGTGCCAACTCTCTCCAGAATCTCAAACGGTCCAATATATCTCGGTGCTAACTTACCCTTCCTGCCAAATCTCATCACACCCTTCATCGGAGATAC